>JAUMHA010409645.1:0-22669 GCA_032359765.1 Saxidomus gigantea | reverse complement strand
TGTCCCTGTATTTGTTGTTGAATAAAACACAGTCAGGAGTTCAAATGCGTAGTAATTTTTAGAAAATGAGTACATAGCACGAGTTATTTCATTTTTTGCATTTGAACGACTAACTATTTTATTTATTGAATAACATCCGTTCCAGCACTTGTTGATCGTTTAATTAACAATGATTTGGAGCACTAATACACAGTAATTAGCCACGAAGGCCGAAAGTCTGAGTTGGGGTTTAACAGAGTATCAGTACGACAGATAATTGTTTTTAAGACGATTACAATGCTGAGAAGGATTTTATTTTGATTCTAACATGACCAGATATTACAAAAACACTCATTTAACGTCATGCGGTGCAATATGATGTCATGTTTACAGCATATCGGTTCCTGCATTGTTAATGGTTTACAATGGTTTACAATAATGTTCTCAACTGCTGATGTTATAGTTTTATTTTGATAACTGAAATCATATGATCGAGCTGGTTGAATTTAATTAAATGTATATCTACTGGTTATAAATTGTTTATAGTAAGTTAATAGGGACATTGGAGGTGCTTAATTCTTTCTATCTATCACAAGGCCTTCCCCTCGCTATCCATCTTGTGGGATAAGTACCCGCTTATTTTACAATGGTTATGATGAAAACGCGGAAGTAATGATCTTACAGGCTGGCTGTAGTTATAATTTGTGTTTGAAAATAAGAAACAAAAAACAATCTTAATCTGAACACATTATAATCTTAACATCTATAATTATACTCGCGATTTTTAAAAGTTTGTACCAAAATTCAGACAGTGAAGAAACACATGTGGCGCATGCGCATTTGCTACCCTGGAACAAACGGCAAAAAGAACGGAGAAACTCGCTTTTCACGCATTCGCATTTGATACCCCGGTAAAAATAAACGGGTAAAAACGGGAAAAAACGCAGGATCTCACTGTCCACGCATGTGCAGTTTAACCAGCCGTTTTTATTTCACGGGGAGGGCAGAAGAACGCGTGTTTTAAACGGTGCAAGCCGAAAAACGCCCCGTTTCGTAAACGGGCGAAAAACGGGCGCTGCTCGCGTTTTCCTGCCGAAAAACGGAACAAAAACGTGAGCGCCACTGTAACATCAATAGTTTTTAGTGACCTTCTATCAAATGTTTTGAAGCAACTCCGATGTCCGTTTCCTTAAACTTTAAAAAATAATCTGTTCATTAACAACGCATTTGACACAAGTCATTGACTGACTGCAAAATGCTTTGTTGGTTTATTGGCGGCCAGGAGGTGGTGCTGATTACCTTATATGTCTAAATAGGATATTGTAAAATTTTTCCCAAAAGTATTGACGAGGTAAGGGTTTTACTATTCTAATATGCCTATGGTATATTTCTATAGTCAATCAGAATGCATTACTATGATAAAAGCACTCGGACAAGTAGGCGGAGTTTCGGACATGGATGCACTGACGTCATTACTCCAAGTTAGAACGTTGTACAGTTCAGTTTAGCGGAACGCATATCGATTCTCTATTTTGTTAGGTTCTGTATTTGACGTCTTCTGCATAATTTCACTGTCAGGTATTTATATACTCATTTTATGTTTTAGATTATTTAACTTAAATAAGCTTGCTATGTTTGATATCTTGAATAGTGGCCCGTAAAAGGGGAGTGCATTCCAACAGCCAATATCTATGTAAGTCGAACTGACAAAAGGTCCGTAGTAGTTACGAAGTTTTCATAAATTCGGCTTATCGAAATAATCTATGGCTTGGAGTGCTTTTAATTATCAAAATCAAAGCAGTTCTCGTCGGTAATGTGCCAGCGTAATAATTCACCCTTGTGATTTATTCCGCCCGGCACATCACCTCCAACAGTCCAAATTAATTGTGTTTGGTACGTTTGAACCTGTCGACCCTTTCCAAGAAAGAACTTTGCGGCGAATAAGAACAATATAATTGTTAGCATAGTCGATTCGCACATTTTAAATCGTACGTACTCATTTGAATTCAAAGTTTTCGAGCATAAAGCTAAGTCGGGGATCTTATCAAAATGTCTAAAAGATTCCTTGTGATTACATATTTTTTAATTTGCAATAGCTTCCAGCAGTTACTTTTTAAGTGACTTTTTAGATTGGGATAGTATCGATCTTGACGTCCTCATATAGGAATACACATGTTGTGAGGATTCTAAGAATTTTGTGAAGAACAAAAACATAGAAAGAAACTTAAAACCAGTGGTAAAGACACCCAACAGACAAAACCTAAAAGAGACCCTATATACGCGTGTGACGCGTGTTAGAAATTATACGTTTCTAGGGAACATGAGAGCAAAACATGGGCTGCGAAATGTTAAGGGCAAGTGTTTTTTGTAAGAATACAATACAAATGTCAGCTCTATTCCAATTGCTTAATTCAACTTCGAAATATGGATATGATTTTTATAATGTGATTGTGCTACGTTATTATAACGTCCAGTAAAAGGGCCAATGTTTTAATAACTAGTTTAAAGTTCGGGTCTGTACATGTAGCTTTGATGATCTAGTATTAATATCTGAACAGTTGGTGTTCTTTCAAAGTTGTGTACATGTATCTTATTTGCATTCCGCATTTGTCTTAGTATTTCCACACTTAATATTCAAGCCGCTACCTCGAGATTACAAGTCTCGTGCTCTTCCGATTGAGCTAACCGGGCCGACTTGTCCTACAACTTAAACATGTATATTTTTGTATTAAATAGAATTCCGTGACAGTAACTACCGGTTTCTATTGGACATCTATACACGGCTCCTCCCCGAGTTACATCCGGCTGATATGTCCCAGCTTCCGTTGCACCAACTCACCTCCTAGAAAATTAAAAAGTATTGATACAGAATTACATTGGTATTTAGATTGTCAGGCTATACAGAGAGAGTTCAAACTGGCTTAGTTGTGTGTTGAAAGTCAACAGCATGTCCATTTTGAAAAAAAAAAATAGTAATATTTCAAAAGAAACATTCACGGGTCGATATAACAAAACGTTTACATGTCTAAAGTAGTTGAACTGCATAATATAAGTACAACAAATGTAATGCATATTTATGTGCATATAATCCGTCAACTTATATAGCTGTTCTATGGATAGTATGGTTACGGATTTGTATGTGTCTGGATGTTGTCTTGTGGCTTTTTGAGAATAACTGACACGAACAGTATACTCATCACTGAACACTGTTGATCAGTTAAAATAGCCATATATTTAGTTGAGAAAATTTAGAACGCACTAATACATGCGTAAAACTATCAATAGATACTGTAATTCTACACATCTTAGTACTACATTTTTGTATAACTGAAACGACTGAGACACTAACACGGTGTCTTCATTTCACTTCTCCTAACATTAAGGTTTTACATGTACAAATATAATAGATGAAAATTGATGGAAAAAATCAACTTGCATCGGGACAATTTTAAATAAAGTGTAAACATGTTTAAAACTTTATTCCATTAAAATTGGTCCACAACTAAGGGACTTACTAATGGAAAAGATTACTAAGAGCAAAGTTTTAAATAACTTAATATTTAGGGTCATTGGTCGCTGGGTTTTTATATGCAGCCCGGACAGTAATCAGCCAGTCTGATCAGAATCAGATTGCGGTAGTTCGGCGATAGGACATAAACAGATACGATGTAAAACAAAATTAATTTTAATGCAGAAATGGTCCGACAAGGGCAAATAAAAACAATACTTAAGAATAATAGAGCATATATTTTAAAAAAAGATTATCTAGTAGATACAATTTGGCCGATTTTTACAGAACAAACCTTACATAGTAATTTTGCCCAATATAGACAGTTAAATCTACATTATGTTTTCCTATATATTGCACAATCAGCATATAAGTTTTATACATGATTGTTAAAAACAAGTCGGAAAACAGATCGGTAAACCCAAAGAAACTAACAAGAGGTAAAGACAAGTTACAAGAAGGAAGGATTCTATCAGCACATCCGACCCCTTTCCCCAGTATTTCCCCCCCGAAAATAGGTCAAAAGCAAACTGTTTTCGATAAATAAATTTTACTTTTAATAAATGAATTTATTATTTCAACTTATCAATATTATATGTGATCATATAAACATATACAGTACTGGTTAGAACTAAGGACATTAGGACCGGATCACCAAACACGGGCATGTTTTGAATCTAACCCAAAAATATTGTTCGCCGTGTTTGACCTGTTTTTTTGTAAACCAATCAAATGTATTTAGGTTCAGGCAGGTATAATCATCTCCCACTTTAGTCAACCAAAGATACTTTTGGCTAGGCATGACGAATGACATGCCGGGATCTCACTAGAATCCAAATTGTTAACCTATGGTAGTGGACCCTCATAAAACCTCATATTTCAATCAGTGCAGCCTTTCATTTTTTCAAAACAAAATCAGACTGATACACATTAGAAATAAAGTTTGCATGCTCATTTATCAGGCTAAAGCAATACTACTTTACAGACACATTTGCAAACCATAAAGGTGACTGTAAAACCTATGGAAGTCTTTAAGATAACTAGGTAGGCCATAAAAAAGAGTAGTTTTCACCAAGCCGTACTATTGATTCGAATATATATGGTGGCTTGTTTTAATAAGCCTGCAACGTTATCAACAAAATTGTATAAGTTTGGCGAACATTTAATTGTTCTATTTTTATAGTTATTATTCTTCTCTTGTGTCTGAGAAACATGATCTATGGTATTTACATAAATTAGGAACCAATACTGGCATACACCGTGTTATGAGGGATAGTGCCTCTGTTATTTCGTATCCTTCAATTCATATAGTAATTGTTTCTTTAGTACAAGTTATAGTTCCAGGGGATTTGAAGTCAGCCAGAGTTTTTCCACTCTTTAAAAGAATAATACTTTTAATATTTTTAATGGATTTCAGCCAGATTTCAGAGGAGTGTTTCCTCAAATACTTGCCTGATCCACCTTTCCGATTACGGCAGTAAGCAGTAAGCGTTCCATACTGTGGACCGTTCTATTCTTTTCTGTTCTTTCATTCTGTTGATGTTTCTGGTTCATTTTCCACTCACTGTAAAGTTACATGTACCTGTGGTGTGCCGCAATGATGTAGTTTGGGGCTGGTGTTATTACAGTATTTGTGAATGGTCGAAAATATTCTTGTGTACATGTATGTAATTGACTCTTCCATCCCTGTAGCTTGAAAATAATAGGTTCTGTACTTAAAAGAGTGGATAGAAGAGTATGAATTCGTCAGTCAGTGATTAACTGATAATAAATATCCCTTCACTTTTGGAAAACAGAGTCAATTCAATACAAACTTTGACGTGAAATTAAATGTTTAATATGAATTTTAATAAACGATCATATTTGCAAAGGAACCCTCGTGCTTCATATAAGACCTATATCCTGTATACATGAAAGACAATAGTAATGAAAATTACAAAGTCTGGTCTCCCAAAAATCCGTTTATCTAAAAAATCCGAACGATTTTCTCCCGCAGAAGGCCGGCCAGAATTTTGATGATCTATTGCAAATTGGTGTTATGTACATGTAATACCCAATGTCAAAGTATGTAGTGCTTAATCTTTATTTATAAGTAGGTTGTAGTCTTTGGAGTAAATTTTATTCTCCACTCAGGAAAATTGTATAAATAAAAGGATTTTAAATGTTAACTGAAAAATTAAAATGTTGAGTTTCTGAGTTGTTTTTTTTCTTCTTAGAGAAACAAGTCTTATCAATCGTAGACTTTGAAATATTGATTTATAAAACCGTATCTTTCTTAATGCATAACTGTGAGAATTCATTTCATGTCTACCATCATTGCTGTAAGGACCACAAGGTTAATAAGAGGTTCGGTTGTTTGTGTTATTCTTAGTATTATGATGTTATTATCGTGGTTTCATTTTTCATACAAGTAATATTGTTTAATTTGTATATGTAACTATGCTTGAACCATGTGATGTTCATTTTATAATGAAATATACCCACCTACCTACTTATCTACGTACCTACCTGCCTTCCCTATCATTCCTTACCCTATCCAAACCGACCTATTTCCTACCCTATCAGCCGACCAACCACCTACCCTACCCATATTTCGACTTTGTGTACGGTTTTGCAAACAATTTTTAGCATTTAACCATGATACGAAATAACTATTTTCTTGACTGTGAAGCTATGTTCATGGCATTTACATAATATGTGCATATTTGTAATCGAATTTCAATGTTTAACCTTGAATTTGATGTGTTATTAACCTTGACCATTATTATGCTTCATTTTGCAATTGTGTTTGATCTTTGTTTTAATTTCCAAGTAATCATGCATACATGCTACAGTTTCCACTTCTATATCGGAAAGTGCAATGATACTCGGGTGAGTGATACAGGGTAATTTTTATCCTCTTGTCTGTATAATTTCTAAATTAGCAAAAATATCTCCTGTTCAGTTTGATTCAGGTACATGTATTTCATTTGTGCTTAAAATCATGGAGACGTTACTTTGCATTCAATTTTGACCTAATGTTAATTTATATATTATTATGCATAATATAGTTCAATCATAGCATGTTAATGATTTAATTATAAGTGTCACATAAGCTTTTTTATACTTCGTATGGTGGAAACAAAGAACAACATGATCGGAAGGTCAGCCATAGAACACTTGTACCGAATTACTTTGAAATCGGGCCAGTGCTTTCTGACAAGATTTTAAACGTTGTCCTTTCGGTTGCAATGACAAGTAGAGTTCTGTATGGATCAACTTAGTTCGAAGGAATCTGATAGAAGACCATGTAAGACGGAGTGTTATGAAATTTGGGAATACATGGTCCAACGGTTTGAAGTCGTTTAAAGGCAAATGCTGAAAACACACGACACACGAAACACGACGACGGACAGAGTACCATCACCATATCTCACCATGAACGCTTCGTGCTGCGGTTAGCTAAAACCGGAGTCATTACATGTCTAAATTCGAGAATCGTTTTAATCAATGCACAATACATCATTTCAAGTCAAACATTAATTTAAATGTGATTGCAATTTCTTATTTTATGCTGCCAAATAGTTTGTATTAAATGCTTATACAAAATAAAAATATTTTAGAAAAAATAAGCCGAGAGTTCACATATGCTGATGAAAAGGGCCACACCTCATTTCATAGGGCCTATATTTAACCACATGAAAACTATTAATTGACAGCTAATGAGATTGCATTTTCAATGTATATCGAACGGCGGGGCATCTGCATTGTATGAGAAGAGATAGTTTAACAGTTCATTTGTGTTAACCTTACTTGGTCCAACATTCTGGAAAATAGTTGAGAGTAATAGAAAATAATTGCTATATTCTACATAATATCTACAATGTGTATTTAGCTATCAGTACAAAATAAATACATATTTATTTCCATAATGTATAGCTACACTGACCTAACATGAAAACTTTACAGGTTTATAATGGGATTTACTATGCATGAGAAAGAAACACCACTACCCCACAATGCAAGAGGTGGAATTCAATCATTTGTAGAATGTTAAACTTTATCAGTTGGGGAGTGAGTTTATCAAAAGAAATTAAAAATCATCACAGGAGCTTTCAGATTTAAAGTCATACGTTCACCTATATGGTATTTAATTCAAAGGGAGGTAATTTAAGAATTTGAATCTTTGGAGTCTCAACTCTCGCTTTTTCATAAAACATTGTTGAGTTTTCTAGTCTCGACATTCGTTTCTCTCAACTGACAACAAAAATAATATTGTGTCTTGACAACCAATTTTATTTTTGATAAACTGTCTGTTTCACTATATGAGTTATCTCCCTTTTATGCATGATAAATGACTTTTACTTTTAGGCCTATTATCGCCTTTGTTATTTGTCTTATTTTATAGAGTCAGGATGAAATACATTGATTTAATATTGTGTTAAATATTTGTATAATAAAAGTGTAAAGTTTTCATTTTGGGTGAGTGTACATCTTGAAGCAGGACACATTTTAAAAGAAAAGATTGTATAAGAAGAATCGGAGTAATGTTATTTCTATTTAAAATGGATTTGTTATTTCATAAAAAACTAAAGCTACCGTATATCACTTAAGGTGATGAATACTTCCAGATGCCTCCTTGGCACAGTTATCATGTACTTGAGCCGAATGAAAAGAACACCGCATGCGAGTGCTGGATGCTCGATAAAGGTTGCTTGTCAGAGAATATGTAAGACGCTCAATCCATTCCGGCCAAAACGTTATCCAAGCAAATGCCATACAGTATATGCAAGATCAATATTATCAGAAAGCGATATTTATTCTGAAATGACGAAAATCTGTTTGGACAAACGAATTGCTAAAATAGCTAAATACTAAAATCTAATGGCTAGTTCAAAAATCACATCATATACATGTAACATTAGTTACTTACAATAACAAACACACAGGTTTCCTAAAATGCCAATTTTTTTTTAGTCAGTGATAAGATTTGACGCATTCGCCTAGAAAGAGCACTACTGTAACAATAAAATTGAGTGCTTGAAGTGCACGCATATATGTGGCCAAGTGTAAGCTCAGGAGAACCAATAAAATATCTCAGATCTAATCGGTCAACAGAGATCTTTTCTGAGAAAAAATAGTTTAACACAAAAACTGTAATACCAATGCAAGTATAAAACTGATTAAACGTCGCATCATGTTCGACACCATAACATAAAACGATGATTTGACTTTAATATAAAAAAGATCTTCCAACACATCCTGACAGGTATTAGCGTGTTAAGATACTGTGAAAGTCAGCTTTACAGAGGAGAACACTTCTAGAGTTGAGCAAATGTGTTGTTCTAGAATATTTATCATACAGCACATTTGCTTGATTATATAAAATGCACTTCCAGAACACATCTGTGTTTTATTAATGTTCGTTTCAAAATCTTCAAAATTTGTTCTAGAATACACCTGAAACAGTTCTGAAATAGTTTAGTCCTGACAAATATGCTGAAAATATTCAACAAACGTTTAAAGAACACTTTCAGAGAGCTGAACATGTCGAAACATCTTCAACAAAATGCTAAACATTTAAACATTTCAAAAACATGTCTAAAACAAAGAAGGTCCTTCGGCTGAACCTTAGCGGGGTGCAAGCTTTGCAAGGCTCGGATAATGCATTTAATATTTCATAATTATAAAGGGGCCCTCAACAACTTCTGAATTTCTTCCAGAAAATACATTTTCTAGCAAATGTTTCACTTCAAAAAAATTGTATGTTACATTTAACTATAAAGACAGTTGAACAGTGATTCGTTATCAAAGTATGTCTTCATTCAACATAGTATCTTCTAAAATTACCAAGTTTAGTTTGTTAGTTACATGTACTTGTCTCTTCAATACACATATCGTCTCTAAATGCACGTGGCCTCGTAAGCAGGTTTGACTGTAATTTTGAAAAAAATAAATTTCAAGTAGTCAAGTAAATTTTCAACCGTAAAAGTTACGAACAGCTTAACAACAACGTTACTACGTACAAAATAAATGTACAGCCGAACAACATGGAAAGTTTACAATGTACAGTAGTTAGTTTTAATTAAAACGAAAGACGTTTATTTGAAAATCTAAGTGATTCGATTTGTGGGCAAATGGGGTCAAACACTAAAATTAAAAAACCGATGAATACGCGAAATTTGCACTGCGTAGAAATTACCCGGTATTTGGTAAATATGTATACATGAAGATATACATTTACTTTTAAAAACAGTTTGAAGACAGCTACACTGGTTTGGCAAGAGCGCAATCATGCTAACTTTGCCTGTAGTTGTTGCTGTTGTAGAATGAGCAGCCTCATTATCACGTCGAGTTTTAAATATGTTATTCTCTTTCTGATGTCTGTCACTTGATATATATCTATTTTCAAGATTCTTTTAAATGTAGGGGCTAGTTTATCGTATATCGTTCAGCAACATAGGATCGAATGACAAGTTCGAAGTAAACACAAACAAAAAACGGTGACGTCTATGATTTGCAAGGAACATAAACAATAACTCCGACCAATTTATGATAAAAACAATCTCTGAACTTGCATAATGCATGCATTCTGTTCAGAACATAATGAAAAACAGCATGGCTTTTAACCAAACACGCCACTTTGTGTTTTGCATATGAATATACACTTATCGGAACACCAATCAATAATACAAGCTGACAATTCAAGGCCTTTGTACATCATACATCCGTTTCCTTCGAGTGAATAGCTCTGTTGTGACCACGCATCGAAAGATACTGGGGTATTGTCCAACCAGAAATAACTGTTTGCCGTATCATTAAAGCGTCCTCCAATCCAAGTGAATGTGTATTTTTTCTCTTAAATGAAACGTTTTACAATCATATTATGCGTGCTAATTATGATAGATTTCACCAACGTAAAGTAATTTGCGCATTTGCATTAAAATGGATAAACAGAAAGTAAACTGCTTTTCTCTCATATTCAACTAACTAATCATACTAAACTAGAGCTATCACTGGAAGTGATAAACAACCCCACTTATGCGTTGGTCACTATGGAACTAAAATACTCTATGGTACTGTAAAAGAATGTAGTTCTGTAAGTACCATAGTATTTTATACTTCTGATAAGTTCTGTAGTATTCCATAATATGTAGAGATTTGTAATAGTTTTAACCATTGTAATGTAGTATGAACCATTGTATACAGTACTACATCTATATTTTCGGATTTTTGTTTGCTTTAGTAATAGCAAAAAAATAGTGTTAGGGGATAATGCAAAGATGCTACGGAGCAAGTTTGGTGACTCATCTATTGATTAATGAGACTAAGCCATTTAAAGGTTTTTTTTTGTAACAGCGGCCGTGTGTGCAATAGACCGGACTCTTTTCCTGCGTTTTGAAATGGGACAATCTAAGGATTCTACAGAACAATTTGGCGACACTCCAGCCATTGGGCCATTAGAAGAAGCTGTTAAAAGGTATTCTATTTTTAGTTACATCAGCCCCTGTGTGTACTTTACAGAGCCCATTTCCTCTCTTTGAAAGGGGACACATCCCTCTCCCTGAAAGGGGACAATGTAAGGATGTTTCAAAGCAAGTTTCGATATAATATCTTTATCCCTGTGTAACATTCCATTCATAGGTTCATGAGAAGAAGCCGTTAAAAGCCTTTTCTATTTTTAGTAACAACGACCCCTGTTTGCAATCGATCGGAATCATTTTTCTAGTTTTGTCTCCTGCCAAAGGCGGAGGGATAATGTTTTGGCAGAATTTTATTTTGTTTTGCACAAATCATCAACTTTGTATTCTGTAGCAACAGAAAGTTTAGAAACTGTATTTCCCCTTATGGGAAATCAATTCTTTTTAACTTGTAATAATACTTTTAAATACAATAAAATATATATCAAATAATCACTTTACCTTTAAGAGTTACGCGGATAAAGTCATGTTCATTCTCCTCTTCAACTTTTACCAAAGTCGCATTTTGTTCTGTACAATAATCCTAAAATAGTGTACATCAAAACAAGACTCTATATTTCATTTTAGTTACAAGTCCAATACTGCATCTTAGCATTGGAGATATTATATAACAAAATGCTGCACAAACATGTTAGTCTATTATAGATTTAAAGCAATTAACGTAAAAAATTATCCAACGATGTAAAGTATTATAAAGCAATATGTACTTGTAATATCAAACCAAAGTTGTTGAAAACAAGACTTTGAAAACCCAAACCTATAACGTTCACATCTTCTTTTACCTAGCATTTAAGATATGTACTATCATTTTCAATGTAATCAATGATGTAAAAGCTTCATTACATGTTTCAGTTCTCATAATTCATTAAAACAACCATTAATAGTTACCTGAGTGTTGTTGAATTTACTTTCAAGATCAATATCATAGAGAATCAATTAACTTAAAACAAAATACCAATATCCGTATATCGAACTCAAGTTCAATAAATTATCTGTTTTGCAGTAAGTTACAATAATCAAATATTGCTAAATGATGAAAAATAGAAGTCTTACTCCAACAATATTATGACTTGATATAGATCAGAAATGATGTATCTAGAATACTAACGAATTCCCATGCTTCAATTTGTTTCTTTAGTAGCTCAGTCATTTGTAATTAAGAAGTATAATTTCTCAAATGATGCAAATTTAGTCTTATTCATGTATTTGTTTTAAAAAATGTAGCTTCAAAATGATGTAGAATTCTTTTAAATAGGCACGCAATTATTATTTCAGTATAAAAATATTAACCAAAACATTACGTTCAAATAGTGTCTAACTGATCTGCTTTGTCACACGGTATAGCTGCTTAAAAATCTCTATTACACGTTAACATTTGAACATTTGAAATACATTACCACCCGAAATTAGTTAGACTTCCAATGCAAACTGAAAACAGTTTAATTATACTGGATATGAAAATCATAAAATGACGACTGGATAAATACATAAGGTCTGATGGTTTCTCATAGCACGTATGACAAGAAAACAGGTCCACAAGTAAGTGAAAGAAACTCTAAATTTAGCCAGCATGTACGGGTATAACGGTTGGTTACCTTATGGTCGATTTCTTTACTTTTACCTGAAACCTAGATAAAACAAGCCTAGTTTCGGTTCAGGATTGGTTGAATTCTTTTCTCTGTTTTGGTCAAACGCATGTGCGTTTCTTTCGTAATTATTTCAATTCTGGATTGAGATAAAGATCATGCGTGTTCTCGTTCGCATATTATCATTTGAAAAATGACTGACGAAACATAAATATTCATAGATATAATCGCTTATTCCACAAATAACCGGAAATGGAAGAACATTTAAAAAACTGAAGTGAGAGGGGAGAAAACGTAAAATGGAGAGTAGAGGCAATGTTGGAGAAAAGCGGAGAGTTTAAAGAAGGGTAAACAATCGCGATACATCAATACATCAATAGGAAGGTTGATCGATCATTCAAGTTATACCTTTTAGTCAGTATGTTTATCATTTTTATATATCATCGAATACGCCAAAGAGTACCTGTCGAGAACAATATTTATGAAATAATCTGATTAAACTAATGTACCTAAACGTATCTCTTTATTCTATTCACATAATAGCCACAAACGCAAAAGTAGCGTTAATGTACGACGTAAGTAGTAAAACTATAGACTAAGAGTAATAGTAAAATAATTGTTAAAAAAATGATAGCGGTATCAGTGTCTTTTTTATATAACAAGAAATACAATACATAAATTGTGGAAAAAGATATTGGCTAGATAAAGAGCGGAAATTTAGAGAGGATGCACAAAGCCGAGAAACACGGGAAACAGTGTGGGGATCAGTGAGAAGAAAAGGTGCGGGCGTGTGAATAAAGTATGATGCGAAGCATTATTCATAGGCACAGGGAGCGCTTTTATTAAACAAAGTATAAGTTTTGATGTACATTCTAAAACATATTACATTCTCACCAATTACATGCACATATATTATTATTTTACATTCGTTTTCGTGCAAAATGGAAAGAAGACTAGTTTATGCCTCACAGTGGGCATTAGAGTTTCGCTGACAATTGGAAAAAACGGAAATTTGGCAAGGTACGCGCCTTTGCATGGTTTAAAAGAACGGATTGTCCGATTATGTTCCTGACGCTAGATGATTCCATATTTGTTAGAAAACGATAAATATCCCTGCTGGAATTAAACAGCCTTCATTACGACCCTTGTGCTGGCTACGACTGCCGGATGACGGGCACAACAAAAGAGACCAGTAGCATAACAAGTATGTAGGCATAGCACAGCATTGCTAAGGTAATGTAGACAAGGCTATGTCTTGTTGAGGTGGAATACATAACCTAACTTGGTTCAAACTCAAGTTGGTGGAACTTATACATGTTCTACATTTGTATCATAGAAGAGAGTTGGAACTCATTGACGTTGGGCAGAGCTGAACCGAAGCATAAGACCTTATTATCAATCTGCTTCGAGCTTATTTCAAATGTTCTCTAACGAAAACATTGTCCTAGCCCAAAGAGGGAATACGAGTAGTAAGTAGGTTGGACCGTTCGCAGAAAGAGAGCTACAGTCTAAAACAAAATAGTTCAAAGCAGTGTGGCTTGTGTCTCCGGGTGCTTTGAAATGATTGCATTTTCTCAGAGACGGGACGCAACAGAGCCAGGCGATTGAAACGGTCCGAACTAGTTTAGAGTCCGAGACATCTTATAAAAGATAGAACAGCATAAACGTCAGGGATTTCAGCTGTAAAATTTACTAAAGATAAAGTTATTTTGATATTCAACTGATTAAAGCTAATTGTTGTAACAGCTAAAATCATTTTTCAAATCATTTGTATAAAATCAATACATCAAGGAAGCTAGAGGAAATTGATTATATATTCTATATAGTTAGGCACATCTGTTTTTCTGTAGCAAATGACTATATATAGTAGTTTGTAAGCTGTAGTAAGGCATACTACAAGTCCTCTTGAGATAGGACCCATACCATAGTCTCGATTACCTGTAAAGGCATATCTTAAAGCCTATATATCTTGTCAACATAACATGATCCGGAAGACAAATTATTAAGAAAGGCCGGTCACACATGAACAGTGATGACGTGAAATGTTCACTGAAAATACTGGATTTTAACCTAGTTGTGTACCATTCAGGTGCTAACCACAATTACTGACTGATTGTTGTTATAAATACGGAAAATTTGAACATTGAAGACAGCAGCATACAACTGTATAATATGTGCTATAAGTGCGAGTGTGTGGAGTGTGGTTGAACTGGAGCCTGGACGGGAGCTGACTGAGGTAAATAGAAATGTCATGTACGTGCTTACTTCTTTGAGGTATTGAAGACAACAGTATAAATCTGTGTAATATGTGCAATAAGTTCGAGTGGATGGGGTGTGGTTGATGGTACTTGAGCTGACTGTGGTAAATAGAAATGTCATGTACGTGTCCAACAGATATTGCTTAATTGTTTAATACTGACTCGGTTGGTCTTGTAATTGTTGTGATTGTTTAGACAGAGACCTGTAGTGAACAGTTGCTGATAGAAGATTCAAACATCATTTGTTTCTTTTTGGAAACAGGACTCTTAGTTAAAAGATGGAATTGAGCAAAAAACAACATAGTTTCAAATATGAGTCATTCGTACCAGAGATACAAAGATGCTAAATGTAAGCATAGCTTTCGGATAACAGGGATACGTGTCTTTTATTCAAGAGATACTGTCATCCCGTAATTTCTGGACCAGATGTTTCCTTGTGGAATAATTGCCTCAATGATGTGACTCAAATAAACAATATAGTACAATATCTTAAAAAAAGGACTTCCAACCTTCCAATACTGATACTTCTAGTGACAAAAAATGCAATAGGCTAACTTGTCGATAATTCATTTATAATATGGCATGATGTAGCTGTATTATATTCTCTATTTATTTTTGTGATGCATAGAAATTAAAGTTTTCTTGAATATTAAATTTATTTTTAAAAAAACATATTTAAATGCAAATCATCACTGAGTGACTCGTTGATTACAGTATACATGCACCACAGTTCATGTTTCAACCACATTTTTATGTATTTAACACTTTGGCTATGGTTCGTATAATTAAAAGATCCTGCTGGGGATAAACACGTGAAGTTCAACAACAATGGTTTATCAGAAGAAGAAGCACACTTTTTTCTTAAATATTAGCAGTTTTTCAGGAATTAAATAAATTGACACAAACTAGCAACATTTATATGAGATTAAAACCTCTATTCGGCATAAAGAATTTTGTTAATAATACAAACATTGTTTTGCGAAATTTACATTTACTTCTTGACTTAGCCAAACAGTTTCTTTATTCCCATGTTGAGAAACGAACCAGGGTTTATTAGTGTCTCTGTCAGACAGTCGTGTTGTCCTACATCCAAGGTACAATAAAGAACGGGTGTTAATCCTAAAAATATTATCTTGTCTTTTAGCAGAATGGGTTGTGTTTTATGTCAAATAAATTGTAAGCAAACACCTTGGGTGTTACAGTGCACATATATTCAATTTTCTACCCAGTTCTAGTTCATTTATAGTTAAATTCAGATACATTTACTCTTTTTTGGCACAGCGAGAAAGATTAAAAAAGTGATAAAACATTTTTAACAATTTATGACTCCATTTTCTTAATTAAGAAATATTCATGATTAGATTTGTTTAAGTATTCTGAAAATGACATTTGTTAATGTTGAAATTTAAATATTTATACAAAAGAAAACTTATGTTTGTTTTTTCATTGTGTCAGCATTTTAATCAATAGGTCATGAAAGTAGTCCGTCATCAGCTGTTGCTAAGGCCAGTGAGGAGATGTTTTCGTAAAGCTGTCCTAAATGATTTAAGACTTTTCACTCATTTTTTATTTTGTACAAATGAAAATATTAATACAAATTATTAAATGGGTCATTGATATGAGTTTTAGTGTTTTAAAATCACTTTAATAGCCGAATTAAAGCCAAAAAATGACGGCTTAAAAAAGAATATCAGTACGGCAAGCCGATGCGGTGTCGTGTATAGCTTGCCTGTCGTATAAACCTCATGTTTATGCGACAGGCAGATTTTGTACAAATAAAGCAGTAATGGTAGGATAAATGACTATACATGGATTCGCTGCAATAATTCATGTATTCGCTGTTAATAACAACCGCCCTAGGCTTCATGCCTACCCAATAGCTGGTTTAAATATACAATATCCATGTGAGTGTCACCAATCCTGGATTAGAGAAAACAAAGAGAACATCTTAACCTGTATTGAATACTGTTTAAGTCTCAAGACAAAGTCGAGCTTTGTCAGTGGCTAGAAACCAAGATTAATGAAATCGATCATTACATGTATTTCACAATTTAGCGATACATTAGGACTGAAAGGTTACTAAATTTTGCATTTACTTGAATATTAAATTTCTCATTTTGACCGTCAAGTTTCTCACAAAACGTCACCTGTTGCTTCTGATTTGGTGTTGTTGACGTACCACTTTGTAACAATAACGCGTTGGTAAAGGCTTTTATTCTTGACACTTATTTCGAAATTGCTTACATCTCGAAGTTTTGCAATTGTACAAGGTAATAAACATTCTTATTTATCAATTTCTAAAGCACAAACCAAAGAAAAACATAACAGAACACAAATTTTCTTTAAAGGTTACACTTTTCACATCCTTATAATGTCACAGTTGTTGAAACATTCGATATTACGTTTCGCTAAATATGATTTTAACAATGCAAAATGTCAGTGGTTGGACAAGAATTTCCATCACTTTAAGGGAGTTATAGTTTACTTTATAAATTACATGTGCAATGTACTTTTGATACGAATATCCGTAACGCTTTCTTTATTGCAGTACATGTATACTTATACTAATTTTAAAATCAGATCCCTGTGAAATGCAAAACTAATCATTATGTCAATTTCCTATACCTAATACATTTGTAGTTTACATATATTCGTAAATTTAGAACTTAACTATTGAAAATGTCTCCTATATACGCAAAGAAGTGTGATATACCTCACAAAGTATATCATTCTACACGCCCGGAACTATGTTTGGCTGCTGTAATTAACTCCTGCGTAATTTACACGAGCGAAGCGCGAGTGAAAATGTAAAAATTGTATCACTTTGAGTTAAAATATAGTCCATATCCACTCAAAACAAATAAAGTTTCCTTTTATTGTATGCTAACCTAAATTATTTATAAGCATCACTGGAGAAAAAAAAAATCCGCAGACCAATATCATCCACACTCTGACTGATATGATATCTATATCATCACTATATTTCACTGATAGAACACAGTATTTAATTAGTTACATGTAGCATAAATTTGCAAGTTTGTCTTTTTATACAAAATGTAAGAACTATAAATATCTACATTTATGGGTTATGCCTCTGAGGAGATTTCCCAGTCTAGAGGCGAGCTTCTTTGATGCACATAGTAAATCAATAAAGTTTCTAAACTCCGAGCGCTTAGCTACATGTAAATTATATATTTTAGAACTTGGCAATTAATTATAGTCCAATTCGATTTGAATAACTCACGTTGTACAATATTTGTTATATGCTGTTTTGCGACAACAACACGTAATTAGAAATTAAATACATGTAACATAAAACAATACTTGTGGGAACATTTCCTAAATTACATGCATCTGGAAAAGGATACAATTCTGACAGAGTGAAGGTATACCCTATTCGACTACCGATCCGCATGATTTGGTATTTACGTTATATTACTCTTGAAAACGGCCATGTTGAGTTATGTCAAGAATTAAGCTTAAAACTCAGTAGATGATTCGAAAACACGTAAGAGATGAGTTACAATAAGCCCTCTATAAGACGATCCCGATTTCGAGACCACCCAGGCAATAAGACCGATATCTTTCAGAACAGACTTTGTTTCTATATATTCCATTGGTCGCACACTCCAATGAAAACCACTCCGCTATATAGTTTAAAGACTTTATTATAGTCCCATTTCATTAATCAAGTGCTATTCGAACCCCTTTGATGTGACCGCAGATATTCTATCACCTTAATTGATCTCAAAGTGTCCTCTAAAATGTTTGAGGTTAAGTGCAAAAATTGCTGTGATTCATTAGAAATGCTCTGTAAATAAATTTTGTGACATGGTTTAGCACTACAACATGTATATGATGAATTTAGTTTAAGTTGAAAGTTAGATGTTCTAGCAAACAACTCTGAGTTTACAGTTGAAAGGTCCAGGTTCAAAATTGTTATATTGCTTCAGATATGCTACTGAAACTAAATAGGTACATGTTTATGTACATTGTATTTCCGACATGTCTAAAAATCAAATGACAGACTTAGTTTAATTTGCAACTGAACTACTTTCTATTAGTTGACCTGAGTACAGAGCTTTCACAAAATTCTGAAAGTCGACAGTCGAAAATGAATACTAGCCTCATAGAACTCTCGCTTGGTGGCCTATGTTTTTTCGTATTTTTGCATTTTTACATTTTATTGCATTTAACGGCATTTAACAAATGTAACTCAATTTAGAGTTTTAAGGTTACAGAAAGAAACAAGGTGTTATTAATATTAAGCATACACGACACTCCTCTGCACAAGTCAGTTTCTTTATTTTGCGGTAGTTTTATGTCGCTTACATATCTCTCCTTAAGCAAAACCAATTTGATGCTTCTTAAAGCAGCCAACTGTCTTATAAAAGCACGAGTTTTGATTCAGGTGAAAACAGGACATGTCTTTACCAACATAGAATGTCAATTCCCATAACATTTAGAAAGTATTTATGTTGAAGAAAAATCAAGCTTTGTCACTTCACATTGCTAGGTATATAATAAAAACAATTAAAGAACATCTTTGCAGAGTAATATAGTGTTCCGATTTCAGAGTTTGTATGAAATATATTTCTGTTGTTAGTAGTAATTTGAATTTTAGTATGATGAAATAACAAAATGTAGATTACCTTTGCATCTGTCCAATTCATTTTCACTTCTGAGAAATAGTAGCAAAATCTACTGAAGAAAACCCAGGAAGGTTTACAAACTGGAAGTAAAGGAAAATCAAAATATTCATAACTTGCACCAGTCCCTACATCCAAAGGAATTTTTAATGCTAAAACTCGTACACTTACACATGTTCTTTGATTTATGTTGGGGAACAAATTAACTTTTACTTTGCTTTCTTTGAATGATTATATCACCTACTAGAAAATTTTCTCAGAAAGGTAAAAACTGTTGAAATAAAAAGAAAATGAAATTCAGATTATATATATATAGATAAATGACATGCACAATGCACATCCTCTTACTGTTCCATATCTATATGCTGGACTTTATTGTGCTGCCATTCAAAGTGATCAAATCATTACCAAAGAAACGAAATTCACAGAAGCAGATGATTTATTAATTCATAAAGGAAGAGTTGTGGTTCTTGATTTTCACCATGTGTGCTTATTTCAAAGTATTATAAAGTTTCAATTAATTATATTTAATAAATTACTTCGATATTTACTAGTAAATGATATTTGTAAAGAAGGAATAACTAAAAATGCTGATACAGGAGTAATGTTTATATTTCAAGTTCAAAGTCAAGGCAATGTATCCATAAGCAAATTAATTTAACAGGTGAATAAATGATTAATACTTAACTCAAATATTTTTACTTAAATTTCTGTATCTTTCAAGAAACAGGTAGGCAAACGCAGATTTTTGTTTACAGAGAGAGCAAAGTGTTACACAAAGTCCGTAGCGACTGAAGCAAAATTTTAAGATTCTTTATGACATCCGTTCTAATTCAACCATCTTGTCTTAGGTTTGTATTTCGAAGTATAAGCTACTCTCAAACTGGTTTGGTTTATCTGAGGCATACATGGTTTTCGATATTCTTCATGTTTTAATTTATAACAAATTTGACGATAGTTGATACCTACTTAATGCACAGTCTCCATCTTTTGCGATAAAGCCATCCTTACATGTACATTTATCAGTTTCTCCGATATTGCAGGTACTCTTGTTATTGCGATTAAAACAGTCGGAGTCATGTTTGCAGGGCATTCTATTTATGACTGAAATGTATAAATATACAAAGATTATTCAGAATAAGAATAAGATCGATATGGATAAACTGGTATTAACACGATAAAAAGACACATACGAGTGGTGTTCAAAATGTATTGTGTAGCGTGCTGTCACGCAATATCCATGAGGAATTTTACATCGATATTTATACATCTGAATACCTGTATATAAAATATCTACACAATTGTATATTCATGTATCGGCTTAAAATCTGATTTGTGGAGTTTTTGTCATTTCAATATAGGCAGCTGTTAATATAGGCAGCCGTCTACAACTTTAGTAACATTGGTTGGAAAACGAATAGCAAGTAATGAGGAAATTTTAGCTTATATTAAAGTTCACAGTAAGATTCAGTTATTCTCTGAAAGAGATTTTTGCAGAAATTACTTGTGTTTATGGGTCAGCTAATGTGTATTATGAGACGAGTCGTAGATAGAAAAGGAAAATTGATTATGGGGTAGAGTGTGTTTAAAATGCAGCAAAGTCAGGGCGGCCCAAGACAACAACAGTAGAAAAATGTGTCAAAGGTAAGAGAAAGTCTTCAAAATGATATTACATATACACTGCGTTATATTGCACACATTGTGTTTCACCAAGAGTTGACTTCTTTCTAAAGAAAATCTTGAAAGTTAGACAGATTTCTGCTACAATGTAAGTGGTGCCCCACCTACTGACTCACGACCAAAAAGGGTGAACGGTGAAGCGCCAAAATAATGCCGAAGATATTTCCAAAATATGACGAAAAACGATTTGCAAATGTTGTCCCTGGTGATGAAACTCGGGTTCACTATTTTACAGACCGTGCGAAAAGTTGGGAACAAAATCTCTGGTCAATCGTTTCAAACGCACTTTAATTATAAGTGCTAATAAGATTTTGTATTCCATATTCTTCTCTTGTGAGGGGGCAAAAGTGTGACTGGAAGGTACTTGTACTAACGTGATGTGGTATTGAAAAAATATGAAAACATACTACGAGAAACGTCGCCCCGGAGAAAGTTACTGTGTCACCACATCATTTTTATTCCCCAGACCTGGCACTAAGCGACTTCTATCTCTTTCCAAAAATGAAAAGCTTTCTGGCTGTCGTGACAGGCTCTTGTTTCTACCGTTAACTAGTACCTTTGAAGTTTACCTTAGTCAGACTACTGTGTCGCTGTATGAAATGGGTCCCCAGAATAAAATTGTGCATTTCTAACTTGAACTTTGACGGCATGAAATGAAGAAATGCGCATTTCAATCAGTTTTTACAGTAACAAACACAATGCACAATACATTTCGAACACCCCTCGTAGTATCGTCTGCTGCATATGAACTCACTTGATCGGCAACCTCCAGTCTCTGCTGTGTACCCAGGTTTACATGCACATATGGCATTTGTGCACATACTCTTTGTGTCAAAGGCTAAACACTCAGAATCATTGGTGCACTTTAACACGTTTATAACTGAAATGTATAAATGAACTTATTGTTGGAAAAAAGTCACGGAAGTCAGTCAGTTAAATAGTAATGTGTTTGTATTTTTCTTTTGTCAAAACAATGTCTAGTCTAAATTCTGCACATAGCTTTTTTCACATCATTTGGTTTTCTTATTTTATAAAGTATGTTTCGAACTAAATGACAACAACGAAATGTGTATCTAAAGTGCTTGCAACTATGACTATTGTCCAGAATTCTACTCAATAACGAAAACATGATTTGTCTTAAGCATTATTGCGTTAAAGTATATACGCTCGTATTTTTAAGTAGATTCGTCTAATTTTCTAGACGTTGCATTTATGAATGGCCTTTACAGTAAAAGATGATCACTATACCACTTTTCATAATATTGAAAGTAAAAAGTAAGCAAGGCAATATTTATCAAAAAAGATATAGAGAATAATTGTTGGTTTCGGTGTAAGATCACGTTATAATTTCACCGAGTGGGCCCCAAAAGTGAGATTTTCACGAGTGGCACAGCCACACAACTTTTCTATTTATTTTATGGTTTCAATTCTACTTTTATTGAGTCTGTTTCTATAGAATATCGAAAACCGCGGGAAACGTCATCAGAAAACATAGCGCAAATGACGTCATTTTAACGACGTCATCGTCGCATGGTTTCCAGCATTTATT
>JAUMHA010409634.1:0-10818 GCA_032359765.1 Saxidomus gigantea | reverse complement strand
TAATCAGCTAACAGCGCAGTAATTTTTTAAACAGAAAAAAATGTGTAATGCAGCCCGTAAGCTATAGACCTTTCTGCGATCGTTTGAAGTTGTATGTACTGTTTTCAAAAACTGTAGTACTGTATTGTAGCCAAGACAGATGCTACATATCACAGGATGCTTTGAAAACGTGCAAAAAATGACTTGCATTGTTTTATTTTTCATAAACATATTTTATTTTTTTCAATATAATATACAGGTCCTTATATCTTATTTAATGGAGCTATAGTGGCACAGTAGTAGCGTGTTCACCTCAGGACCGGAGGGAGGTAGGTTCCATGGTACCATCTCCACCAGTCCCATGGTGGTTGTGTCCTTAGGCAAGTTACATATATGTCGTCATTGCCTCTCTGTCTTCGAAATTGATTTCATCTGGAATGAGTCTTGAGTGCAAGTTGTAAGAACTTGCTTTGCAATCGAGAATAAATGAATTAGTATAAACTATGGTAATATTTTACTGGGGGGTGGGGACGTAAAATTCAGCGCTGTCTTTCAAAAAAATATGATGGTCTTTTTAAGGGTAATGCCATTAATCTACTAAACGTTTAATATTACAAAAGGTAAATCAAAATTTTCACAAGTGTCCAGAAACATACAGGGTACAAGGCAAAATGAATTTAAAGTACCCTTAATGTAATTTCATAACATACTAAAACATTTTTATAGTTTCATTGTCAACAGGTCTTGGCGCCAAATTGTCTCGAGCATTGCCAAAATGATTAACAATTTTCCAATTCTCGGATATAACATTTCTGAAGTCTAGGTAAATTCTTGACTATATTCAAACAGGATTGCAAATAAATGAGAATTTCATAATAGGAAAGAAGCTCTCTGGGGTGTTCTATCATACAGAATGTATTAGCTGTCAATGGAAATGCTGCAAAAAATAACATTTGAAAACCTAGAGGTAATGTATTATCGTCAGCAATTAGATAATTCAAAGTCTGCCAAAATCTATAAAATATGCGGTAATAAACATAATAAACATTTCCTTAGTTTTTTATGTCCTTGAATTTATCGTTACTCTTTCCATGCATATACTACGGAGTGTTTAAAAAAAGCAGTACTAAAATACACTAAGAGGTCGCATTAATTCAGTAGCATTTAACAAAATTACAATTAAAATAAACGTTTTTGTACTCAGTGATGTTAGCATCTATGACAAATTTAAATCTTACTTCAACACATTGTATTTCTACTCCTGACGCAAGCTAGTTTATACTTACGTCAGCAGTGTAGGTTAAACCGGTCAGAATTTGTTTATAAAATGATATCAAAGAGTGCTGAAGAGGCGAGTGCAAGTGTTAAGATTTGCATGTTAGATATAAAATGCCAAAATGTGTTATATCATAAGCGTATGCCTAATCGTGATCATTTAGATTGAAGACTCATAAAATAAGTTAAATACTCATTGATAAATTAAGTGCCCTTTACTTTTTCTTAAAATCCCTTTTAATTTAAAAGATACGGAAAGTGAGATTACTGTGGGAAAATACCTTACCACATCAATTTTACAATATCATCTCTAGGAAAACGTTGTTTAACTGATTGTTTAACATAATCTTTCTAAACAAATCTGTCTACATAATATGCATGTTTAAAATGTATTATAGCAAATATGTATGGAGATTACAGAATTATATTTAAAAGGACCATGTAACATAATAAAAAACGCATCTGTTCATATTATATGTTTAAATAATACTTTCCAAATTATTAGCTATGAGAAACAGTTACACTGATACAGAGAGTGCAATGTAAAAATGATTAAGAAACACCAGTATCATATGATATATACGGAATATTATAACAGTCGGTTTATCTGCGACGTCGTATCTTTTGAGTTGGCTGTGTAGTTCCGGATCACACGAGAGGCGGAGCCTTGAGTGGAGTGTGATCCTGATCTTTGCAACCAACGAGAAAGATACACACGCAGATTAACCGACTGTTATAATATACCTTTTATTATATACCTTTTACCGACTATCATATGTTTACTTTTATAAAAACGTTAATTTGTGTCATTAATGGCACAAATCAACATAACGCGCTATTTCGTGTCACAATTTATATGACGTATTTGACGTCACTTCCTTCTGCCGTGTATAAACAAACAACAATAATAAAAAGTAAATGCAAAATGTAAATCATCTTTCTGGTTTATTTAATGCGAAAAAGACGTTGTATTCATTTGTCTTTTAATGTGACATTAAAAAATGTGACGACAATGAAACTACACTTATTTTACTGCATCAATGTGGATCTACTTTTCAAGTTTTAGCGTAAGAATATGATATGAATATGCATCTGTGTACAACTTACACGGTTGACAGATAAGATACGGCTAACTCCATCTGATACGGAAAATGTGATACGGGATGTTGTATTTTACTGCACAAATATTAAAGAAAATTCAGATAAACATTAGTAGGTATATAATAAATCGTTTTATCGAAAGTAGAATAACCAAAAAGGGTGGCATTATAAATGGAAGCTTGAAACATGCTAAACATGCCAGAACAGTATGTAGGTTAATATACAATATATGAATAAATTGAATATAGTAACCATTTACGAATTAGAAGGTACACGAATGCTTTTGCAGTCAGAATGTCCAATAATCTACAATAAACTTTTAGTGTCAGTAAAGTAGTAATTCATTCCTGCATTTTTGTGTGCAGATTCCAGACAGATGGAAATAAAATGCAACTTACAGCATCGCCAAACTGGTTTATTTACAACTTCAGATATGCTTAATTAGATCCTTAATTGTTCTTAGGGATTTATTGAATATCTAAGTTCTCTTTTACAATGTTTAAAACAAAGGGACATGGGTCATATTCCAGTACCATCTTAAGTCAAATTTTAAGATTTTCCTTAATCTTAACAATTTCCTTAAGAAGATAATTTAAAGAGGAGAATGTGCATTGCAGCATGTTGAAAATTTGTTAAATCTTCCATGACCATTTCCTATAATGATGATGAAATTACACACGTGACAATCATTCACTTTTAAGCGAATTATAATTATCAAAATTTGGACTTGAAATACTTGACAAAATCACTTAAACTGCTACTGGAAAACGACCTGTCTTTTCCATAAGGAATAATTATAGCCTCATCCGTCTTCAAAGATAATGATAAATGAATAAATAATTTACTTAAATGTCATGATAATAAAATTAAGTTAAAATTTTAAGTTTAAGTCCTAACTTAAGTCTATACAAATAACAGAAAAAGAAAAAAAGCAAAACAAATTTTTTTAACAAAACATATTAAAAAATATGTTAGGAAATAATTGTGTAGGTAAAGCATTTAATTATAGATAGTAATTGTTTATCATTCAATACGTTTCGAAATGTCTTATGCTGAATGAATCGATTATCATTTTGTTTTTGTTTAAACCTGAACAAAAAACACGTCCGTAATAAATTCTGTTAAGTTTACTTTTTGTTCTCGTTTTAAGCTGCGGTGTTTTGCTTAGTTTCATTGATAATCTAGAACATAGTTGACATATACGAAAGCTCAAACCTGTAGTATTATCAATCATATCCACAACCTCTAGCCTGTCAAATGGATCTATGCTGCAGTCCGTTTCCCCATCCATTGGTGCCAAAATACAGCTAATACATATTTTAGTTTAAAACATGTTCCACCTTTAACACAGTTAAATAAAACGGAATTCAATGCAAATAGTGAACCTTACATAAACTGTACAAGAACATCACTTTATTTCATTTAATCATGGTGACAATCCAACAAAAGTAACCACACTGCCATCAGTGACACATTGCAGGACTCGAAAATAGCGTACGCTGACCAAATCCAATGTTTCGCATGACTGTATAATTGAATTCCGTAGAAAAAATCTCAGATAACTTCGAATATTACAGCGGGCTAATAAACGTCAATCTTATAAGCCGCCCTTTAATGCAGTTAAAAGTGGGATGTGCCTTTATCGATAAAGTATTACTGGTTTTCATTTCTTAGAATGCACTTGTTTGTCATCCACGTCAAGAGTAAAATCTTTCAATTTTAATTGAGAACAATAAATCACTGCTTTTGCCTTTAAATTTACAATATTGGAAAATAGGTGTTGGTAACTATCAATATCGTGTCTATGATAGAGAGAGTCTTTGAACAGATTTTGTGACATAAGGTTAAGTATTAAGATTCCGTTTAGACATAAGTAGATAGATGATAATACAGAAGATGTTCACAAAACATGACATTAGCAGCAACAACGCGTAGTCTGTATTACCGTGTTAGAACATGTTGACGCTTTAATGGTGGAAATGTCCTCCCATCCCAATTATATAAAAGGCTTCCAATCATTAAGCGTAATGTTCTGGAAAAGTGGCGCATTATTGTCCCTCCTGTAGATAGTCTTGTCTCCTCCAATACCACCAACAGAGCGAAGAAACTAGCAATGACCCAGGGAATAAAATGTACGTATCTTCAAAAATGTGTTCATAGAAACTATAACAAACTGTTATGCATATAGTCACATAAAACTGTTTGTAAGTGAGCTTTAGATTGGAACCATTTTAAGTAGTTTTTCTGCTATAAAAAGGGAATGTAAATGAGTCATTTTTCAGTCTAACCCATATTCGACAGGATACCGGTAGTTAAATGAATTTTTTCTGCAACTTTCAGATTAAGATTAAGCTAAACGCACGTAAAATAATAAATTAATACATGTGTTTAAAGATCAACATTTAAAGAGAAATGTTTCGTTTCTGGATAAAATGCAAATAAAGCCACCTTTACTTATAAGTCGCTATCTACTCATAACAACTATGAAACATGACGGCTTAACGAATTTACATCACGTCTTATGACGCTTATATTACCGTTTACTCCTTCTTTGCTGAACCTTTTGTGTTGCAGGGAGATTCTTTGCATTTATGCGTTGATTATACTTTATAAGCTATTTTAAAATTTATCAAGGTTTAGGTATGCCTCTTTAAAAATTACTTTGAAGAAATATTCAAAATAAGATTATATTTACAACAATCCATGCCAGAAAAACAGGTTTCTATTATTGTCAAGTGAAAAATCATTTTATGCACCTTTTAAGCACTGTCTTCTCTGCCTATATGTACAAAACTGATTCAAAATTCAGAATTTTATTTGAACCTTTTCACTCGTACCACAGAACTTGTTTGGAAGTGCTTTGCAATTTCTAGGAGGTCTTTGTACCCATGATAGCAGTAACTAATACCAAAAACACACACATCAGATAAACATAAAAAGGTATGTGATTAATAAAGTTTAATTATCTATATATATAGTTGATACCAAGTGCAAACTTTCCGTGTTTGTATAGTAAGGCAAGAAGTATGACCACGCGATATTTCTCTTTGCCAAGAACACTTTTTAGTGTTATTAGATTAAATATTTTATATGTGTCAAAGATTTATAAGTGCATCAAATGTGACAATGAATTGACAAAAATGTGACCAAAAAAAAACAACAAACAGTCAGCTAAGGTATTCTCAACATCCATCATTCAATGTAAGGAATTTGCCCAGACAGGTTTATCATATTTTGTTAATAAAACTTCTCCTGAACATTTGCAACCTTGAGATGGACAATAGGACAATATTAGATGAACTCTCATACCGTCTGAAAAATGCTAATATCGGGCTTTTTATGACACTATATTTGAGTTATTTTGAATAACTGGCCTAGTAAAATGCTAATATTATATAGTGTACGAGCCACAAAGTCTGGGATTTATACAATGTAATGTGTATCGTAACGAAAATGCAGATTTGCTCAAGGCAGTGATCTTAATAAACCTTGTATTGCTTTGATAATTTGTTCTAGATTCGTCGTACTCCTCGCTTGTTTTGAGAAGGAATCATGTAAGAACTAAAAAATATGTATATGTAAGGTTTCAGATGTTAGTTGTAACAATCAAGAATTACACAAAATCTTAATATACATGTAGAAAAGAAAAGATCAGGTCAACTGTAACTGTAACTGTAACGCACTCTGGTATTATCGGCAGGCGTTTTTATCCCGGCATTTTAGATTTCTATCTTTTCGATAGGGATGAAACAAAGCTGAGAAACGGTCATGTTCTTAATTTAATCTTAGTCGAAAAATATCTGAAAACTAAAAATAACACAGATTGTGATTTGTTGGGGTGGGGTTTTTTTTGGCAAAAATAAAATGTGAGATTAGAACACCGAATTGAGACAGCAGCATTATTAACGAGAAGGCTTTCAGAACTAACGTGAAGCATGTCTGTAATAAAAATGTCTAGAACTACATAAATATCATGTTTTGACAATGGAATAATCCGGTTAAACCTTTTATTACTGCTTGAGACCGGCGTATGAATCTCAGTACCATTTCTTTGACAAGCAATAAATATCATATCATGGCTAAAAGAAAACAAAAAAATAAAAAATAAATAAATGTTAAAAGACATGATCACATTTCAAAATATGAAAATGATTCAAAGAAGTCTATAAAATTAAAGGTCTCAGTGTCCAATTGACATTCTGGTGCTTTTGGTTCAGCAGTCACTGGATTAAAATAGACCTTAAGGTCATGCTTTTTCCGAGTGTTTGTTAGTGCAATAAAACCTACAGAAGAATTGTCACTTGACCGGACAAACGCCTACATAGGCAGTCCAACCTCTTTGCTATAGGATTTGTAGAAGATTTCTAAAGGACAATTTCCGGAAGAATTGTAAGATATATATAGAAATTCCGTCAATTGTTTTTTTAATACAATCGGTAAGAGGGTTATATGCTTTGTCCAGATCACTGTCTGACCAATATTCGTTCTAGTACGGAAATAACTAGAAATACTCCTAATCCAGCAAGAATTTGTTTGCAAAATATGTGACTTCCTTAAGTCATATTAACTTATTACTTGGTTTCTTTCATTACTTCATAAAGGTCGTAAAGTCTCTCTATTATTCAAATATTAATTGACACGATTTATTTATAGTAATCTGTTCGATTAGAGATTAAACACCATTTGTACTTTACTTGAACTATGCCGCTGTTGAAATTAATAGCTTTTTAAACCTTCGTTTTTTTAATGCAGTAATTTCCTCCTCGTAATCATTGTAATAAAATCATATAGACGTGACTAAAATGTACATCTGGGGTTCTAGCTCCCAAAGATGTAAAGAATGGCACTATTTGCAGACAAACGAATTTATTTAACAAACACAGTAAAAATGTGGCTACTAGAAGGTATCTATTTTTCAGCTACTGATATTGTTTTAAGTAGCTTTTTAACATAAATAACAATTTGTAAGCTTTTCTAAGTTTGAAGAGTAAAGAGGTTGTAGCTTTATACATATTCCAAATTGACATACTTGTTTTAAAATAAAAAAGCGAGAATCAAATTGACTTTCTAAGTTTTAATGTCATGTTTAAAAATCGAACCAAAAGAAAATGATACATGTACGTATCGAATTTTAATCGTATATATGAGAAATCATACTGACCGAGTATTATAGACAGGTCAGTGTCCGTTTGTTGTGTCTAATGGCATTATATATTCGAGATGCAGTTTTTGTACGTAATGGTAATGGAAAATTAGAATGCTTTCCGCATTTCTTTCCTGTCTGATGGTTGAAACTATCTTTCCCCAAAGGAGAAAGTGTCTTCTAAATGACAATGTCGTAAAATAACGTTTACTCCAAATGAGCGGATAAGTTTTCTGTAAATCGATCTAATTCTGAGACAGTACCTAAGACATAACAGGTGAGTAAATACTGACGTCTGTGAATAAAAAACCAAAGTTCAAGTACGTGAATACAAAATTGACGTCTGTAAATAACAAACAGACTGAAGGAACATTTTGGAAAATATATTTGCAAAAACAAGGTAGGGCCAAAAATTAATTCCCTTAAATGCATTGTGCTTTAGCTGGTCAAAATTAAAGTATTATCACAGCTTTTGCATCATATGGATTCCGCGTCGGTCATCATGCTTAGATACACAGTCTGCATGGTGTTATAATGGTCATGTAAAACCATGTTAAAGACAACGCACGTAACGTTAACGAAACAAACACCTTTATAAACGTTACTATTGACAGTCTTAAAACACACAATCCTTTTTTAACTGCTCAATCAGTTGAACGACGAGGAATGTCTTTGAAACGCTTTATTAGGAAAGGCTGACGTAATTAGTATTCTTGAACAAATACGGGAAACGGGGATTTAACAAACAAATCCATTTTAGTCTCAGATATCGGTTTGCATGGTTTCTATATAACGTAGAAACACTGGGAGAGTTAAAGTTGAATACATATTCTTTGAACCTCAATCACAAATGTTAAGACCTTGTAATGTAATGATTACGTTGTAATAAACGTGAACTACTTTTCTCGGGTAAAAACTCTCTGTTTTTTCGTATTTTCTATAAAACGATCGTACTTCCTATCAATGTAACGTGTAAAAAGAACGTATTTTCTATAAAAGGGACGTATTTAAAAACAACCAACGTATTTTCTATAAAAGGGACGTATTTTCTATATAAACAGTCATACTGGCTAACACATAGAGCTTATATTTCGCTCAATTGATAAACATTGATACGAAAAAAATGGACGTTTATTATTGAACCGTATGATTAAATCTAAACGTCTAACTGACATTGATGGATAAGCAAGCTGGATACCAGTAATTTGCGCTAGCTGGGTAAATTTTATAATCTAATGGAAATTGAATAGATCTAGCCAAAAACTACATATAGTACGAATGATGACACTGCTGTGAATTCTCATTGGAAACTTAACGTCTACAGTTATTTGTTTAGGTAAAGCACTGTCCTTTAATCTTTCATCGCTTTCTAAACTGGGAATCCAGTATTTTGAGCAAAAACTGATTTTTAAAGTATATAAACTAGGAAACTAGGAAATGGTCTTTTCAAGTTTGATTAAAACCTTTAATTTTAAAATGTTATATTTCTATGAAGGTTTCCCTTAACCATTTGTTTCAAACTTCGTTCAAACTTTAAATTTCAGTTACTTTGCTTGTGGCAAACCAATTAAACAATCTATTAATAAGAGAATTTTATATATTGTAAGGCATGGAAACAAAAATAAAATAACATATTCTCAAATTGTTTTGATTTTTTCTTTCTTTTACCATGAAGAGTTTGGACCAATTATCACACAAACGGAAAAAAAACACAGAAATTTCGAACGGAACAAAATTGTCAATTACCGCGAAGAAAACTGCGCTATTTATGGCATATAATTTTAAAAGAATAATATATTTCATTCCAAATTTGCTCGTTCGCTAATGCGCTGTCTGAGGGTTAGTAATTATACCATTTATTATCTCGTGCAAACGACTTATATATACACATTGGGTTGATTAACGGAACTCTGGTGTCAAAGAGCGTCATAATCTGGAAACTCGATACTTTATTAATCACAAATTGCCGTATGTCTGCATATTATGTACATATTGAATGAGAAATGCCGACTGTCATTTTGTCTAAAAAGTATATCATATTAAATTACTAAACGGATTTGCAAAGAAATAAACGACAATTTGATTTCAAAATTTATACAGCTGCTAAGCCTGCCATGACAGCAACTGCCATGTGTGAATGGCTTGCATAAGACATAACGGGACTGTTCTAAGTAGGCGTTCAGAGTATCTTGGGATTGTAAATTATCTACCGTATGCCTGTTCCTTTTAAGTGCCAGACATTTAGTTATTTCTTAAAACTGATACTCTTAATACTTTCCCAAAGTAATTTTGAAAGGCAGCTTAATTTCATTGAATAAATACGCAACTATGTTCGCCAACGCTTTTATAAAAGATAAACGATGTAACATTCGAAGGTACTTATTCTGGCAATAGATTTGTTTCCTAAGGAATGCGAAGCTTATCTTTGTCCTTAAACAATACACTTGTCACTGGGAATCGAAACATAGTTTTAACTATATGATAGTTCAGCCTCTGTATGACGACACGCTTTTATAAATCTAAGAAAAAAACCCAACAATTATTAAAATTTACCCCTTTTAAACAAGAGGGCAATGGTGGCTCTATATCGCTCACCAGAATATCAGTGCACTTACATAAGGCAGTGGTCAATTTAGACCCAAGCGGCATGTTGTTTTACAAAGTTTGTAGAAGATCACTAGACAATGTTACATACCAAATTTCTTAGCTCTTAGCTTAGTGGTTTATGGAGAAGAAGATTTAAAAAGTTTTTCCTATACATGTACCAAGTAACCCCCGGGCCAGGATCAGTTTTGACCCCGTGACATGATTTGAACGAACTTTTAAGAGGCCTACTAGACACTGATACACAATAAATTTTTAAGCTCTAGACCTTGTAGTTTAGGAGAAAGAGATTTCTAAAGTTTTTTCTATAGATGACTATGTAAAACAAGTGATCCCATGGGCGGGGCCAATATTGAGCCCTGGAACATGATTTGAACAAACATGGAAAAGATCCACTACACAATGTTGTACACTAAATATCTTAGCTCTATGCTTTGTGGTTTTTGAGAAAAAGAGTGTTTTCCTTTGTAAAATCAAGTGACCCCCGGGCGGTATCAATTTTATCTAAAGGGGTCATGAATTTGAAGAGGACCACTAAGCAATGCTACATGCACACTATCTAAGCTTTAGGCCGAGCAGTTTCAGAGAAGAAGATTTTAAAGTTTTTTCCCATATAAGCCTATATGAAATCAAGTTGCCCAACGGTCGGGGTCAATTTTGACCCAGGGGACATCATTTGAACAGTCATGATAGTGGTCTACTAGTCCATTATACAT
>JAUMHA010409623.1:0-10819 GCA_032359765.1 Saxidomus gigantea | reverse complement strand
AAAAAAAACACATCTCTTGTAGAATCATATATCAATTTAGGATATTTTGTGACCATATAGAGACGTCTGCCTCACAGCGTTTGTAATGTGTTCCATAGAATCCTTCCATTTCATTTTCTATGCACCATTACGCCAATCTTTGTCAAATTCCATGTGTCCTGCTCACCTGAAATTTGATACATGTTTAAGTTACATTCAGCCAATATAATACTGTATTTTTCTATTTGCATTTTGAATAGGTAAAGTAATGATTTAAATCGATCTTAGAGAAATACAATGTAACAACACGCTGATTTCAGATGAATGGTTTTGTATATGTGCACTATACATGTGAATCCATTTTAAATTGACATCAATGTTGTAAGAACTATGTGATTCTTTTACTGAAAAGCTACATATGACAATGTACGATAACGTTGTTAAGAAATAAATCAGTCTATTCAAATTGAGCTGTTTTTATATCAGCGCAAGGAAGCTAACTGGTCAACTTTGAAAATTATATTTTTTAAGCCAGTTTGACAAAATTATCAGTGAAGTAGACATAAACAAAATGTTCAGTTCGTCATATCTAATTAATAGCTACCCATGTGAGCAAGCTAGAACATAATTACACTGACCACCATTGGAGTGTATTCATAGTCTAAACTATGTGTTATTCAGTTCACTTTCCAATTTCATTGACATTATCCTTTGGGTTAGGTTTTAAATTTATATGTCTGCAGTTGTGTTAAGTATAAACTAAGGACACATGAATTAAACCAACTACTTAGTCTGGTATGATTTGTTTGATTACATGCAATCATACCTGTAGCGATGTGCCATATTGCATACCAAGTAACAAAATAGCTTCATTGTTAAAATGTATCTAAATATAAAAACAATCAAAAGTATAGCAAATGCATAAACAAAAGTAAATACAAACCCTTAATTTTGAAATGTTTACACACTTTAAGTTTCAGACACTAACATTATAAAGTCAGTATCAATCACAAATATATGTTCAACAGTAATATTGACTAAAAGGGACAAATAAAGAGTAGCTATTAAATGTTATTTGTAAGTATTCGTATCTAACTAAGTAGAATCATTCATTTATAAATGCCTGTATTCATCTGCAAAAGACAATTTAGTTTTTGTATGAGAACATAGGCAATCATTTTGCCAGCAGTAAAGATAAGTTTCGAAATTGTTTTATTTTGGCATAAAAATGGTATTATGTTTTATCAAAACTCAAAATCTCAAGAAATCATACGCATGGCATTCAGTTGTTTTATTTTTGTTTCGGTATCTGAAACACTTACACGGCATAGAAAAATAACTACCTGATGTACATCTGTGTGTCTTACATCTGCAAGATATCCAGCTTTGTCATGACGTTTTAATGAACACTTTCTGCTACTTTCACAGTGTACTGACTTTCATCTATCCAATAGAGTATCTGTTTCCCTGTAAAGCAAAATATATTAAGAAAAATGTAGAACTAAAAAATATTATATCAAGTTTTAAACCAATATGTATTACAGAATATGTCACCACGCAGTAGGTCTTGGGATACTGTTCATGGCACAAATATCCAAGTAAGAATTAAGAAAAACAGATCTCAATCATAAATTGCCCGTTACTGTGTTATAACGAACGAACAATTTGTTACATATTTCAGATACTGACTGAGCAATCAAGTTTAGAGATCTAAGAAAACAAGTAGTAAATATGACTGATAGGACTTGGAAATCCTCGGCAGTAGGATGTGATACATTGCTCTCGCTCATTCACAGTTGAAATGCTTCTATTTGTTTTGTGTCTTTAACACTGTCATTTACAGAACCACAGTTTATCCGTTGGTGTCTTGTGGTCTTTATCATGGTACATTTTACATCTAAGGATGTGAAACAGTTACTTGCCCCCCAATTCATTCCTCACTCATAGTTGATTTGCTTCAGTTTTATCTTGCTTTGTGTCTTTTCCAATTTCATATAAAAGAACAAACCTTTATCTTGTTGTATTGTGTGGTCTTTATCGGGGAACACTTTATATCTAAGAATGTGACACAGTGACTTGATTCACAATTTATTTTTAAAGTGAAACAAAAAAGAGTTGGATCTCACCGACCCTACTGATTGAATTTTGTCTGCCCATTTTTAGTATTTTCACTGTGTCTGTTATAAATCAACTTACGCTGTAGTCTTTTGTGTTATTTATAAATGGACGGCTAACATTTTCTAGTATTTAATATTTCTGTTCTCAAGCTGAGGATCATTACACCTTTAAAGCACAAATAAGTCCAAAGAAATTGTTTTTCAGAAAAGAATTCCAACAAATCTGTTTCACACATTAATTCAACAATAATATTTCTTTTTCATATGAGAGACAAACAAAAAAGGTATCACCACCTTACCAATAGAAATGACATACTTTTATTTATTTTTAACTACTTTTCGCTTTTGTCTACTAAATTACTTCTTCAAGTTCCATTTTGTTAATTTTTTCCATTTACATAATGGAAGGGAGGCAACTCAGAAATTGGCACTGGTATATACCAGGTAAAATTAAATGTTTACTGAGCTTAGCTATTCATTTGTATAATTACATTATTATTTCTAAGTTGATTCATTATATTTAAGCTAGGCATATTCTACTTCAATTTGGAAATTCCAAAAATAGCAAAGAACAAATGAATGGATATACTAAAGAAACTTGGTAATGGATAGTGCTTAGCAAACATTGAAATTTAAATTTTGTATCCACACCAACCTCCCTTTCAATATATAAATGGAATAAAAGATACGTAAAGAGAAAACAAATAATGTTTTGTTACAAAAATGTACATAGGAGAAGGAGTTTTACTACATTTCTAAAAGGCCATTGTATAGAACTATATTTGGTAATATATAGTTTTCAACTAAAAATGCTGTTTCGTCACGTGGTTTTAATCTTTCTTTGTACCTATTGCAGATTGCATTTGCTGTTGTTTGCTATTTTCAGCATAGTTGTGATGATACAGCTGAAGCAAGTGTGACAGAAAATACTTTTGAGATAGAAAGAGCATGACGTAAAACTTGGATGTTTAAGATCTGATACGATGTTATCTATGAAAAAGGTCATTGGTCAAGAGCAAAATAGGCCAAGGGAAATTTTCGTAATATTTCAAATGTTTGTATCTTACTAGGTAGAGATATTTTCTAAACTCAGACAATTTTTTGTTTCGACTTCGCCACTTTAAAGTACATGTACTGAATGAACTTCAAAATATGAATTCATACGTTTTTTCAGTCATAAATACTGCATCATTTAAATGTATCAAAAGTCATTGTATGATGCCCAAATCATAAATAGCAATATTCAATACCCTAAGATGTAAACTGTCCATTCGAGCTTACCACACGGAACTTAAATAATAACTTTTGCTGAGTACGAATGCAGCAAGCACACAAAACTATGAAGAAATGAACGTGTGAAAATGTCTGGAATAGCAAAATTGGTGTGGAGTGTGCCTAGCTTAAATACTAAATAAAACCAGAAATAAACACAGAATTATTCAAATGAATAGTGAAGCTTATGTTACACTGAAATTTAAATTACGTCTCAAACACTAATAGGATTGAAAGGAAATGCAATTTACCTCAAAAGGTAATTTAACAGACTAAATGAAAAAGTAGAAAATGATTCTTCAATGTTGCCTATGTTTATACACTAATGAAAAATATAAATTGTGTCAACTCAAGTTGGTGATATACTGTAGCAAAGAACTATGGTCATCATATATATCAATTAATGGTTTGTCTCTCAAAACATTATGATAGAGAAATGTTATTTTGGAAACATTTTGTAAAGCAAATTAGTTTGCAATTAGTTTGTGAAGCGCAATGCCTGAAAGTGAAAATGTTCCTTAACATCACATTTTTTTGCATTTGCTTCAACAAATATTTCTAACATGATATTACCTGCTTTGGTTGAACTTGCAAAAAATATGATATTATGATTCACCAAATGATTTTCACGGTGTGACTTCCAACTGTAAAAACAAATATGTCTCTCAGAATCATCTATCTATCTTTGATTCTTTGTGACCACATTGAGATGTCTGCCACACAGTACTTATATTTTTCCATAGTTTCAGCATTCGAATTCCTCCATTTTACTTTCTATGTACCATAACGCCAATCTGGGGCAATATTTGCGTACTGTAAACCTGAAATTTAATTAATGATTCAGTTACACTCAGCCAAGATAATTCTGTAGTTGTTCACTCGTATTTTGATAAAGTTAAAGTAATGGTTTTTATTGATCTTAGGAAAATACAATTTAACAACACGCAGATTTCAGATAAATGGTTTTGCATATTTGCACTATACATATGCACCCATTTTAGCTTGACATTAATGTTGTATTTACTATTTGATCTTTTACGGAAGTGCAATAAATGAAAATGCCCGGTCACTCTGTGAAGAAATAACTAAATAACTATTCTCTCAATATTTTAAAGAAATATATATAACAGAATATATGACCATGCTGTAGGTCTTGAGGTATATTTCATGGCACACATTTTGATTGTGCTAAGCTACAAAAAATGGTATACATAATGTTCATATATTGGCCATTCTGTGTACAATGTACGACATAAGGTAGGTTCTTCTTAAAACAAGTCCTGGTGAGGATTTATATGATGAGTTTAAATTGACTGTGCCAATACAACCTGGATCAGTTTCGCAGGTATACAATGAACTAATTCTACATTATATTTATATTGATGTTACTACTTGTAGAAAACGACTTTCAACATTCTGGCACAGCTTGTTAACCCACAACAGTGTAAAATGTGATACATTCATAATTGCAGTACTTGTGCTGGGTACATTATTCATTAATACTACATTATCAGACAAACATCCATTTTGATAACTAAACAACAATTGTTCTATCTATTTGTACGTACATACGCGTATCTTCTTAATTCATACTAATTCATTTTAATCTCGATTGCGAAACAAGTTCTTACAACCTATATTATTTGCTCTCGTGACTGACTCCTGGCGATATCAACCCCGAAAAGAGAGAGGCAATGTGGAATTACCTGTGTCTTGCCTAAGGACACTATCATTACTTGGGCACTGGTGGTGATCAAACCAGGGACCCTACTATCCTGAGCCGAACGCACCACAACTGCCCCAAGGTCGCTACACGTATCTACGTATGTTAATACTTTAAAAATTTAAGTTGAGTTTATGCGATGCGGTTCTCAAGTAATACTTACTTATCAAATGTTTCACACGTAATTTCGTATTTGAAATTGGACAGAGGTTTTACCAACAAAAAGAAAACAGAGTTATCAGCATGTCGTTGGTAATGTTGATTCCTTGGACATTTCTAGATTGAACCTTACTTTTCTTGGGTGACAGTCTTAAGTCGAACATGCTTTTAACAAAATAACTGCAAGTTTTCAATTTCTATAGAATGTCGGTTTAAGTAAATCTTAATGTTATTGAGACAAAAATGAGCAGATACTTACATCTAAATTGTATACAACTTTGAAGCTACATATGACAATAACATTTCTGTACCGTGGTTGCCTATGTGTTCGCATAATTTGACTAACCCTATATATACAGCATCAGACAATTTGTTAAAAGTATAGTTAAAGTATTCCATTCAGTCACTGCTTCTTCATTTCATTCTGGTCAAGTGTAGTCCTGTGTAGATATATGGCTATGAACGATTTCTGTTAAAGAATCTTGTAATTATCCAGAAGTTTACACCAGGGACAAACGTAAAAAAATAAGTTCCCTTTTGGTCAGTAATTATCTATTCAGTTCCCTAGAATGTTAGAATTATTTAAATACAATCCATACCGATGTTTTCTGCTGTTCTGTTACATTTAACTTATCCAGGGTGTCAAATTATTGTAAACGGATAATATACTATTATTGAAATATGATCTAAAGTTGTGGCAGTGTAATATATGTAAATGGCTATCTATTCATAATAAATCATAACATATTGCAAGCCCATTAACAGTATAGCATTTTACAATCATTTTCCACGCATTTTTGTGCTTCAAACTTGTCTAAAAGAAATATAATGTCTTGTTATTGTTTTGTTATAAATCATGTCATTCTTAACAGTTAAGTCGTCTAACTCTTCAGTATTAACGGTGTTGAATATTAAGTGTTTAGTGTGCATGGTATATTTCAACATTTCATGGTTGTAGTATGCATACTTATTTTTGAGTTGCCTCCCTTCCACTGTAAATACCAATAAAAAAATATAAGCATTTTCCTAATGACAATCTCCCAAAACAACTGTATAGTAGTTATTTTATTTTACAATATCAATGCGCTCACTAAATAGAATATGTCTTATTATCCTAATATACTATGCAAATGATCACTCACTAAAAACAATTTGTCTTAGTGTAATATGTACATGTATATGTGAAGTGTTCTACAAATCTTCTGATGAATCTACCCACATGACCTTCTGAAGAATACAACAACGGTTAAGATATAAACTGGTTCTAGTTCTGTACTCTAAAAATTCTAGGTCGAAGAAACACACCTTGTTAGTTATAAATCGAAAGTGTTCTTGTTCAATGCCTGTATAGTATTCTCTACTATTACAGAATTCAAACTTTATGATTTGCAGATTTGCCTTTTTTGGTGACAATACGGTTAACGTACATGTTTAAAGAAATGAGCAACCATTTGGTATGTGGATGACTTTATATTGCAAAGCAGAAATAACTACATTTACTCTAGCAAAGTTTATCTTAGTTATAATCATACTTTTCAAGAGACATTTGTTTTAGTCATTTGTCTTTAAAAATTGCATCCATGTCTTTAAAATAACTGAGACACCGATGATGAAAAGCGCAATATACTAATTCCTGTCTCTGTTGTCAGCAATATCTAACACTTTTCAGATTTTCTAAGAAGGCTTTTACCGTGCAATGTTTTGTCGATTAGAACACGTTTCGCAAAATGAGCTACTTTAGGCTATTCCGATCTACCCCCTCGTATTTAAAACCGCATTTTATCAATGAAAATCACGAGATGTAAACACTGTAATAGTAGTAGTAAGTTACGTCGTCTGCATTGGTGTAGTAGAAAATTCTAGTGATCAAAGCGCTAATAATTTTCCTCCTGTAAGGGCAATATGCAGGATACGCGGTGAAAGTGGAGAGTGGCGAGTTACTAGACATGTTTTTGATGGTTTAGTGATGAAATGTGAGCTTCAATGTGTTTTGTCAAACAGAACAAACTCAAGGTTTCTGCATGAAATAACTGAGAACATCACCAGCACCTACCAGGAAGTGAATTACTATCTGTTACAGCTAACAGGATTGAGTAATGATGAAATGAACAGTTTTTTTATGCTGATGTTAGTTTTGACGAAACTGATGCACAGGAGCCACCAAAAAAAAAAAGATTTAAAGATGTGTCAACTGAACTGCTGCAAAATCTCAAAGCAGAAACAACTAAACAAACAACTAACCATCAAACGAAGTGGGCAGTAAAACTTCTAAAAGGTAGTTCTTTTGTATAGAGTATGCATCAAAGTGAAACTGTTAAAGATCGCAAAGATGAGCTTTTCAGTACTGCCCATGAACAGACTCAATCAAACCGAGTCCGCAATTTCCACTGTTTGCCCTTGTCTTCGGTGCTTCTCATACCCACCCTCACAGGTTTATTTAAGGCAGCCCTGGCTGTTTTTAATTTTATAAAAGAAAAACAAAATTGTCTATATCTATATTTTTGTCCAGCCTACAACTTTTTGTTATAGTAAAATACTCTCCATTGGGACTTGAACCCAGACCTCTTCATACATGGTAAGAAGCATTCTAAGATTGAACTATGGAGAGGTAAGCTAAAGTTGTAAAACTGGAAAAAAATTATTTGAAGCACGCATAACAAAAATCTACTTCCCAGTTATAATCATTGAAAAATAATATGTTCCTTTAAAACTAAGTTATCACAAAATCTTGTCCGAAATAACTTGAAAATGAAGCTTGACAAAATGGAAATTGAAATATGAATTATTGATGAAAAAAAGTAGTTTACAGTATGTTCTAAAGTGTCGCTGAACACCTTTAAATTTCATCAACATAGAATTAAAATGTCACAAAATTTAATATTAAACTATAATTTTCATTTTTCAGATTGGATGGTAGAAACAGGCTTAGGGCATAGTGACTTTGATTGGCTGCCAACAGATGAACTTGACAGTGTGTTGGGGCATTTTTATGCAGCCTCGCAAACCAAAGACGATCAGGAGTACTCAAAGTCAGCTCTAGTGTGAATTCGGGCCGGGATAAACAGACACCTAACCTCCCTAAGCGTAGGTCGCATTATTAACATTATGAAAGATCGGGAGTTTTTGGCCTCGAATCAAGTTCTGACTGGTATTGTAAAGTCCCTCAAAAGAGAGGGCAAGGATTTAAGTACCCACAAGGAACCGTTACAGGATGATGACATAAGAAAACTATATGCATCTGGTGTCTTTGATGGGAGTAAACCAGAAACTCTACAGAATAAGGTACTGTTTGGCATTATTAGCCAGTTTGGCCGTAGAGGTAGAGAGGGCCTTAGAAATCTAAAGAAAATCTTCATTTGTTGTGAAACATGATGCAAAGGGCCGTAAATTCATTCAAATGGCATACAATGAGGATGACAAGACCCATCATGGAATCGATTCCAAAGAAAATGTAAAAGCCCCAAGAATGTATGAAAGTAACGATGAATTCTGCCCTGTTCGGTCCTTTGAGAAATACAGTTAGAAACTTAGTCCAAAGCTTGATGACTTTTTCCAAAGACCTCTAATCAAAGTCACTGAAAATGATGAAACATGGTATGCTGCAAGGCCTGTTATAATAAACACACTTTGTACCTTCATGTCTACACTATCAAAAGAAGCCGGTTTGAGCAAACGCTATACGAATCATTGTATACGTGCCTACATTTCAACAAAACTGTTCACAGCGGGCTTCAGCAACAGGGCAATTATGTCTGTGACGGGACACAGGAATGAAAAGAGTCTTACCTCTTATATCAAGCCATGTAAAGATGAGCGCCAGTCTGTCAGCTGTGCATTGTTTCCAAGCACAAGCATTGTTGATGTTATTAATCCTGAAAAGGGCAGCCCACCAGAAACAACTATTTCCACTATCCCTCCAGCCACTGGAAATTCAGCTTATAATCAAGCCTTATCACAGTATACAGTAGATGTCAGTGTTCTCCAGAACAGTGCTAATTTTAGCATGTTTACTGGAAATGTAACCAACAGCTCCATCCAAATCAATATTTATTCCAAATAAAATCCGTGTACACTGATTGAACTTGCTTACATTTGTAGTAGCTAAATGATTTGTCAAAATTGTTGACAATGTTGTGTCTGTGACTGTGAGTGACTTTGAGTCTGACACTGAAATTCAAATTGTTTACAAGTTCATGTGTTGTTTTCGAGTTATTTAATGACTTCATATTTTAGAAAACACACCTTAAACTTTGATTTTAAACTTTATCGATAATTGACGAGATTTATCCAAATAAAAATAAAGTAGATCTCTGTTCACGCTTGTTACACTTTTAACTGTAGCCCGGCGCTAATGCCATGATTCTCGGTAGATCTTTTTTATTGACTTATTTTTTTAAATCCTGGCATGATACAATTTTTACGCTACAATATTTTGGAAACCACTAATAATTTCAATCATAAAACATTTTTTCTTATTCAAACACGGAACGTCGAATCATTTTATTTTTGCCAATTCGTAATTACAGGGGGTGCAATTCGAACAGCCAAAAGAACGCGTTGCTTAGCGCCAAGGGAAGTAATGCGTCCATTTACGCCTAAAAAGGATTCCAGATTAGTCTACCCTCAAGGTGTAATTCGAACGTGTTAGAATGGAAATATATTTTAGTTTTGAGTGCTGTGTTGGCAAATAAAACACGGTTTTGAGTCCATATGCGTAGGAATCTAATCACGAAGGCCGAAGGACTGAGTTATTAATTACGACGAATCTGAACGAATTATTGTTTTATTTGCCAACACAGCACTCAAAACTAAAAACTATTTCCCAAACAAAATATCTTTTAAATCGATTAAAAACGTTAATTAATATAATCGTTGACCATTTCTGTAATGAGAATGGAAAACGACCTGAAAAGCACAATGATTACGCAATGATTAAACTACACAGGTGTTGAGTGTAATAAAGTTCTAAATTGCTCACATGGGTAGAAATTCGTTACATGTAACTAACGAAATTTTTCTAGTGAATTCATGTTTGTCAAACTGGCAAAAGAAAAACATTTTTAAGTTAACCAGTTAGCTTCCTTACATTAATCTTAGAAACAAATCAATTTTAATACTCTGTGTTTTATTTTTTAATAGATTGCGATACATATTCATCTGTAGCTCTTAGAGAATCAGTTCAGGCATACAACATTGGTGTCAAAATGTTTTATCTGAAATCTGCATGTTGCTACATGTATATTGTGTGTTTCTAAGATCATTACTTGTTCAACATGCAAGCAAAATACAAATGTTGTCTTGGTTGCATGTAACTAAAGTATGTGTTCATGAGAGTATAGTGCTGAGTATGTTGGTGGTAGGACACAGAATGACGTTATAGTGTATAGAAAGTGAAATGAGGGGATTAAAATGTTGAAATAATGGAACAAATTGCAAACACTATGTAAAAATACATCTGTGTGAGGTCAAAATATATCATAAATAAATAGATGATTTTGAAAGACGTGTTTGCTTCTACAGTTGTAAGTCATTTTGTGAAAAAGCATTTGAAAGTTGTAGAACAGTAATT
>JAUMHA010409612.1:0-10819 GCA_032359765.1 Saxidomus gigantea | reverse complement strand
TTAATTTTCAAAAAACATTCGATTTTTTTTAGTGTAGGTCAAAGTTGAGGTCCCACAGTGGGATGGGACAGACTTTAGTTGTGTGATCCCGATAAAACTGGAGGAATGCGATATTCCAGTCACATTTAAGACCTTGACATATATTGATGCTACAAACAATGGCGTTGACGTACCAGCGAAAATTGTATCAGCTCTAGTCGAAACTTGTAAGTTACTTATACTTTTAATATATCGGTATGTTCCCTCATTTTCATTAACATTTATATGCAAGATAGAGTGGAGACAATTTCATATAAATATGGGGTGTTATGATCATCTAGGTGGAAAACATTTCGTTTAAGTGTGCCCATATTCGACATTTTCTTTACGGATACACGTGCACACACATTTTGTAATACTTCAAAGATGCCAACGTAAGTATTCTTCGACTTACAATGGCAGATGAATAAAAAAATCATACATAAGAAACCTATAGATCTATTTATTATCAGATTATTGATTCCGAGCTTTATTGCTACATGTTTTTGCGATTTAGCCTAGTTTCATAAAGATATAGCTTTTCCAAAGTTTGTTCAGTTCAAATTCTAGATATACCAAATTAACAGTTCAGTACGTCAAAGTCTTTTTTACAGACAGGCATTTCTTTTACGGGAAACTTTGATGTCTACATGGCAAATAAGGACGATATTGTGCTGTTGGGTAAAATTATTTGAACCAGAATTTGGATATCGGGAACAAGCATTTCAACTGACAACTAAACTTTTCATTTGATTGAACTGGAAATATTAACATCTACTTTAGAAATGATTTCGGAAATTTCAGCCTCATAACTGAACTATATAAACGTCATTCTGGGTGTTTAAATCTTTGTAACCTGTATGTATAAAACAAAGGAATTGATGCAATTGTTTGAATTTCGATGAAATTAAGTTTACATTGGAGGAAATCTATATTTACATCTGTCAGAGATATGACTTAATTCTTAAAATTTCCCTCTTTCGTAGTTTCCAGAATTTGATTTAATATGCGCCCGAAGGGGCGTATTATTTTATAACGCTGGTCCTTCTGTGCGCCCGTCTCTACGTTCGTTAGCAATTTCTATCTTGAGTCATATCTACCATGTTGGTAACGTAATATCAATCACATTTGGTGGAAATGTTTATTGCTATATAGAGTTGAACCCTTTTGAAGTTATGTCCCTTTGTAAATTGAATGTGAAAATGCCCAAGCCAGAGCTATATCCGCCACGTTGGATAGTCACTTTCAATAAAACTGTGTGGACTTCTCTACTATTACCTCTTGAGTTTCAGTTCAATTGCTTCAGCAGTCATGACCCTTTGAATGTTGAATGCAAAATTGCCATGGCAGCTTTTGCCAAGGCAAAACTGCTACATTTATGTCCGGAGCTATATCTACCATGATATTGATAAGCAATTTCAATCAAACTGTATGGAAATGTTTATTAGTATATTTGAGTTTCATTTTAAGTAAGAGTAATGGCCCTTTGAAAATTGGATGCAACATTGCTGGCAATTGTTGTAAAGGCAAAATTGCTCAATTTATGGCCGGAACCATATCTACCACATTGGTAATGTAATGTCAATTAAACTTAGTGGAAATGTTTATTACCATAAGGTGTTGATGCTCAAGGAGTTTAAGTTGAATTGCTTGAGAAGGATACGAATTACGCCCCTTTGAAAATGACTGGTTGAGCCTTACTTGGCTTGGTCACTAGATGACCGATAGCGTGGGGAAGGGAGAAGACAGTCACCCATACCTTTCCCGTTTTTATTTACATTTCTTTTATGTTACATCAAACATGTACTTTCAGACGAAGCCGATGGATTCCTGCCTCTTGACTTTGCAAGTTCTCTCCAAAAATGTATGAACAGTATTTTCTTATTGATATACCAAGAAGATTTTAGTTTGAACTAGAAAATTGACTATCTCTGGACAAAATAATTCATAGCTTGTTATTTGTCTGATTCATCGGAATTATCTATTATACATTTAGATGATTCCTCATAGATGTCTAAGCTTAGGACTTGACTATATAAATCTCAGACACATGCATAAAGTAAGTTGAGATTTTTACAAATGTATGGATTCCCCATAACTGTTTTGAAGAGGGTTTGTTATTATCCATGTAGCATAAAATAGCAATTAGTTTTTATTACCGCCATCCTGCGATCTTTGCACATTTAGCTTTGTAGCATAGCAAGTTTAAAGAATGTACATTTTCTTGCTACATTTACACACTAAATAAGTCTAGAATCCAAGTAGATCTACTAACTAATAATAATGTAGTTTGAAAATTGAGCCACTTTAGGCACGACTAATATATATTTTCAATCTAATTTTGCAGACGAGAATGGTTACAGTTTTAGCATATATGCCCATAGGGAAGCTACTGTGTGTCCATGTAGTCCAGCCAAATACCAGTTCTTTGCAGAACCAGAACTTTACAGAAAGCTAAAGTACAACAAAGTAGAGGTAATGTTCAGGTTTATATACATAACTAATAATCAATAACAAAAAAAAAAACAATATTCTGTCCTTAAGCATCAGTAGAATAGATCAAACAAATATCATAAGGCAGAAGCCAGGTCTTGTACGGTGCCATCGCCTTGTATTACACCGTGAAAACGCTTTACACCACTTGTCGTTACACACATTAGTAACTACTTCAAATTAGGAAAATGTGTTTTAATACATGACAACACTGTTTATGAAATTATATTAATTACTAGATGTAGCCAGGATTCAGACCATACCGTCATTGGCTAGCAATGCAAAGTAAGAAAGCCTTAGATAACTGATACATGCACTGCATGCAAAAAAACCAGGACCATATGGTTCGTAATGATGAGTCTGGTTGTTCAAGATATAAACTATTTCGAATGCATATAAAATTACGACTTACTCAACACAATGGGCTATATAGTTACGAATCAACATGAAACAATGTCAAAAGGCCATAAATATTTCTAAATATCTGGACGACGTAAGCAATCTGTATGGAATAAGACATACAAAACAGATACAAACAAGACACATTATGCTACAGTATGTACGTGTTGTAACTGTCGTTTAAGATTTCTGCGATTGTGATAGTGGATTTTTCTGTTTTAAGCTTTCAGAAGATCTTTTAGAAAGGTCAATAGACATGGTTAACAAGGATTCAGTCATGTGGTCGTACGACTACATTAAAAGAAGAAATATATTGTGTTGGAGCCTGTTGACAGTTCCTTTGTACGTCTTTTTCGCTATTTTTGTCCAAATTCACAATTGAGGATCTCAGAAAACTTGATGAGGGGTGGATTGCGTTTATCCTAGCCATAACGGGATCAGCTTTGGTCTTAATTCTCATCATGTTCATCATCACAATCCCTATTTGGTGCCACAGATCAGAGGTAAAATAAATTTTAGTATCAAACGAAGTTGTTGAAAATTGTTGCGAGAAAATTATTTTACATATCAGTTTTTAAGCAAAAACCGAAATGCCTGCCATTTTACAGCTGTCAATTAACGTGTCAGACTGCCTTCTTGGTCGAGTTGTTAGAGTCGCTGAATTCAATCACTTTAACCTCTCGTTGATTAATTCATTGGTCCGCACTCCGCTACTGGTCATGTGTTTTTAGCTCATCTGGCTTTGTCAGGGTGAGCTTTTCTAATTGGTGATTGTCCGTCGTCCGTCAACATTTTGATTCAAACGACATCTCCTCTGAAACCACTGGACCAATGTTGATGAAACTATGCAGAGATGTTCCTGGCATGAAGCTCTACCAAAATTGTTAGAAAAATTCCATTCCATGCAGAACTCTGGTTGCTATGGCAACGCATAGGAAAAACTTTAAAAATCTTCTATTCTGAAACCACAAGGCCTGGAGCTTAGATATTTGGCATGTAGCATTGTTTAGTAGACCTCTATCAAGATTGTTCAAATTATGACCACCGGGTTAAAATTGACCCCGCCCGGGGGTCACTTAGTTTTACATAGGCTTATATAGGAAAAAAAATTAAAATCTTCTCCTCTGAAATCACAGGGCCTAGAGCTTAGATATTTGGCATGTAGCATTGTCTAGTAGACCTCTACCAAACTTGTTCAAATTATGACCCCCGGATCAAAATTGACCCCGCCCGGGGGGGTCACTTGGTTTTACATAGGCTTATATAGTAAAAACTTTAAAAATCTTCTCTGAAACCAGCCTAGAGCTGAGATATTTTGCGTGTACCATTGCCTAGTTGACCTCTACCAAGTTTGTTCAAATCATAACCCTGGGTCAAACTGACACAGCCCGGGGGTCTCTTGATTTTTCATAGGAAAAACTTTAAAAGTCTTCTTCTCTGAAACCACAAGGCTTAGATGAAGCATTGCCTTGTGGACCTTTACCAAGATTGTTCAAATCATGACCCCAGGGTGAAAATTTACCCTTCCCGGGAGGGAGGGGGTCAATTGATTTCGCATTGGCTCATATAGGGTAAACTTTAAAAAAAAAACAAGGCCCACAGGCAGAGCTTAGATATTTGGAATGTTAATAAGCATTGTGTAGTGGACCTCTATGAATAATGTTAAAATCATGACCCGTTGTACATGTATTATTGGCAATTGATATACAGGTGAGCAATATAGGCCATCTTGGCTCTCTTGTTATGAGAGTAGCTTAGGCTTTGAGTTTCTTACGGAGTATAGGAAGTACGTCTAGTGCTGGTCTTTCCGAGGGACGATCTTATTTATAGTTTGCGCTTGTAAATAATTGAGATGCTGATGGCACGGAGGTTGAATCCTGTGAAAAATGGCATGTCATGCTTTGTTTCTACAGTATAGTTGCACTGTATTTGCATCGCATCTATGTACCATATAAGAGGATGAGAGCGTATTATTAAAGAAATAATTCCTGTCACTAAACAATGTTTAAAGGCATGGTGCAATGACGTTAGCATAAGTTTTATGGCCACCACATTATACTTTGCAAACATTTGACAAATAAATAGACTTTCAAGTTCGCGCCATTTCAGCGGGATATATCACTGCAACTACATCTGTGGGAAAGCTTTGGAGACGAGTTTATCACATCTTGTGCCTTGGTGATATTTTCAGGAAGGAAAAACAAACTTCCGAGGGTTGGTTTAAGTTTAAACATTCGTCGGAATAATAATGTCGTGCTCTTTAATTGCGCAAATAAATACTATCTCATTTTGCAAAATAAACCTTTCCTGGTTTCTTTTCATGCTTGTTTTATACTTTATTTATTTATTTGCTTTAAGTTTTAATCGTATTTGTTCTCATTGACTGTACATATTTCACATAGACACAACTGTTTTCTAAGCTTTAATCTATAGGAATGAATATTCTATGTACAACAAACATACAAATAAGAGAGTGGTCAGTGGGCGGTACTTATCAGTAGATCTGACAGCAGTGATTCGCTAGTGGACTAGCCTTTAATGTAACAGTCATCATCTGATATTACTAATTTAAAAGTTTTATATCAATACGTATCTTATTTTCCAGTTACACTTAATGCGGTACAATTTTGAAAAATGTACGGTAAGTACTATTTTCTGTTTGCTGATATTAAGTTAGTATTGCTTATATTTAATGACCTGTACTTTGACAGAAAGAGATTTCTCACATTACAAATTGCTATATCTAAGCCGATTCCGAGGCGAAAATGCAACAAAGCAGTTATTTGTCGCATTTTCATTTTCGCCCCGCTACGCGAAAAGTCGACATGGCAGAAATCAGCCACCGTATCGCTCTGTTGTCATCGGCGAGCCTCTCATTATGGCTGAGAATTCCGGACATTGTCGGCATAACACGATTTATCATGCATATTTTATTAAAATTTGTATCACAATTTTCCGTTTATAATATTAATTATGTTTATGTTTTCAGGAGTACCTTGCCAATATGATTAAGGCACATACGGAATTGGATGACGCCGAGGTTATATTTCACTCATTTATTTTAATTTGTATATCGGAAATCTTAGAAAATGCTACTTTTTTCAATTCGTATATTTGAAATAAGCAAACATGACCTTTCATATGTGCATTTTTGTGGCAAAAATGTTTATTCGTCAGTTTTATGTCTGATCTCATATAAAAAGAAACGGACACTACATGCAACACATATTTATGCTTTATTTATTTATATACGGAAATAAATCTGTACTTGACAGTTATCAATCAGTCGGAAAGGTTTAATCTTTACTCTGATGGTGAAAAATATTTGAGCCTTTGTAATCAGTGTAGTCAGATGACCATATGTACTATTCGCTTCTCAGTCAGTAAATGGACACGTCAATTCTAGAAATATTGCAAGTTACGGTTAAACATTTTATAAAATATTACGAAACTGACGCACAATTTATTGATAAAGTATCTCCTGATTTTATCAAACTTGCAACAATTAATTAATTAACTAATAATGGCAAATATGATATAAGCACATACTGAATTAGTAGGTATAGGCGAAGACACGGTTTGAAAGAAAGTATAATGTTGAAATACATTTGCACAGGAATTCACATTATTTCAAAATCTTGAATATTGTCAATGGTCACAAAGCGACCTTAATCACAATTGCTATCACAATAAGAACATTTGGCTTCATTCTAGCAAAAAACAGGCAATAACGTAATCAATATATTTCCAGTAAGTGATAACTAATTTGTGTATTTCTGTATTCAGTTCGTTGATGTGGTTATGGCATTAGTATTTAGACAAAAACATTTAATGAAGAATTTATGGACAGAAATGTTCCACAGTGTAACAGAAACTGTCAAAACAAAAATGAGTTTTTTTCTTCAAAAATATACAGTATATTTTTTTAGCTGGACTAAGAATATGGTCACCGTCAATGCTATTCTTGGCCTATTGTTAGGTTAAGGTTTTATGGCAAGAATATCTTTGCAGCTACAGCTCCAATTTTAATTTAACTTGATATAAGGAAAGTGCTACATATATGCACACTATATAAGAGGATGGGACCCATGATCTTAAAGGTCAAGATTTGTTTGCCCCTTTTTACTTACTTTTTTTGTGGCAAACACTTCAAATTGTCAAGCATGTTGTCCTACGACAGCTCTTGTTATACAAACTATTCATATATTTATTTACAGGCTATTGCTATTTCGTACATTAAAGGCTACGTCCAGGGAATGCTGCCAAAGTTAGCAGACGATTTTGAAAGTCTGCCAGAGGCACCATTTAACCGACATCATGTTAAGAAGGGGAAGATGTGCTTATGTCAAATCTTAGAACCTATCGTGCGCCAAAGCTTTGACGTCGACACAGTCAATCTGTAAAAATGTATACAACAAAGAGTTCTTTTAAATTGTAATCAACTCTGATGCGTTGGCTGACTCTTAAAGGCAAATGTTAACTCATTTTGATGAATACATTTACATGCAACAATGAAAGTGTTTTTCAAACTGCTTTAAAAATTAAATACCGACAAACATTATTACACCAATATCACAATAAAGAACGTATTTCTGTTTTCACCGTAATTTGATGAGGTTTTTATATAAAAAATACCACAAATGTATTTTACTTTTTGTAACTAATTATTCTTATGGTTTTTGTTGCAATATTATTATAAACGTAAATGACCTGTCTGGCGTGACTTGCTACTTTTCTGCATATTCAGCAATGACGTTATTTATTCAAAGCTATAAAATATAACTAAAACAGATGAATGTATACAAAGCGTAATAAATTTGTTACGAAAAGTCTAATGAGTAAAATTCTAAAGCACGAATCTTACGTCTTCTTTGCCGGTATAGAACTGGTACATTGTAATAAAATAGTGTTACCCCGTTTTATTTTGTTCTAGGCAGTAGCTATGTATGAAGTGTTACTGTTGTAAAGGTTCACAAAGTACTGATAAAAGGAATTCGAAAATATGTTGATATAATTGCAGTAGAAAATTCGAGAAAAATATTGATCATTAACATCGTATTGCATTAAGAAATAGTACGGAAACACTCTAAAATAATGGCGAATATTGAAAAGTGCAAGATATTTTTACACTGGTGCACAATACAATGATATTCACAACTCACCCACAAGGAAAACAAATCACTGAAGAACAATGATATTCACAACTCACTAACAAAGAAAACAAATCACTGAAGAACAATACAGCAATGCGTCTAGAGGGCATATTATCGATCTAATTATTTCATTAGTATATACGTTTATGGAGACTGAAATATTTTCAGCATAAAACAATATACTGTCCTTTCACAAACGTTAAAAACATTACCAGGCAGGGAGACAGGTACGCGTTAAATTGGTTAAATTTGACGGGGATATATCCTATCGCAAATGTTCAAGAACAGTGCTGGGCCGGGAGACAAACCCCTCCTATTAGTGCACAGTTGTTATAAATGAAAGCCTAAAGAGTTGATAATTTGTAAGACGATGTTATAAGCAAAACCCAGTGTTGATTTAAAGCTAATTGCAGCACAATTGGTGCCGCACTTACATTGAACGCACTCATAGAAAATCAACAGCAGCTTGACCTACTTTCTTGTTTTCTAAGCTACAGCAATGAACTATATGGATAGTTTTTATGCAGATTTCAACTTTGACCTTGGCTGAAATTGGCGATCTGCTGACCTACTTTCTGTTTTTGATGCTACATCAATGAATTTGTACTTGTAAATAGTTTTGCATGTAGATTTCAGCTTTGACATTGGCTGACCTAGACCCACTTACGTCATTCTTCTTTTTGAAGCTACAACAATGAAATTTGAACTGCATGGATGATTTGGCATTCAGATTTCAATTTAGACCTTGTCGGTCCTTGACATTGACTTACAGACATACATTGTGTACTTTCTGCTTTTGAAGTACATCGATGAAATTTCAACTTCGGCATTGACTGATCGTGACATACTAACCTATTTTTTCTGTTTTTGAATTTACAGCAATGAACTTTGAACCATATGTACAGTTTTTAATGCAGATTTCAACATTGACCATTGATAACCTTGATTTTGGCCCAGTTTTTGTTTTTCAAGCTAGAAAGATAAAATTTGGACTATTTGCTTTCTTTGTGTAACGAATCGGACACGACTGGTTCCGAGCAAAACATATTTGCAAAAGTGTCTCCATTAAAACCCGGAACCGTTGCGTGTTGGTTTTACTTTTGTGGTGTTTTGAAATAATTTTAATTTAAATTAATGGACTACTTAGACTTTTGAGGATGAGACTAACATGGTTATAGAGCATAATTGTTGCCATATTGACAGACACTAGTGAATATTCCAGGGTCTTTTAATTCATCAAACAATTCAAGCATAAACAAGGGATTCGCGGCGTGTTTGCCGAGTATGCTTCATAACTTGTATATATTATTACGCTTGACAAATGTTAGTTTGTCCGAGGTGTTTTTAAATGACATTATTTGTTTCAGAACTTGATTAAACAGTTTTTCTCTGTTTGTTTTTTTAATATGTTTACGTTGTGAACTTATGATAATAGGACTGAAAACAAAACTAATGGTAATTATGTAACTTATTCATCCGGGTCAGATTTTAATGGTACAGCAATTTCTAAGTTGAAACTTATAAGAATGTGTTTATATTCTTTCTTTATATAATAATTTAAAAATATGTATTACATTGAATGTACACGATCATTTTATACCCAGCCCCCTAAAAAAAAAAAAAAAAAATGTGTCTTCGGTTCAAACACATGTGTTTTCTAAAAATGTCTCTGTTTGTGGTAGCACAAGAGGACCGTGTTATATACATCATATCGAAACAGAAAATTTCAGTAACGATGCTATCATATTTACACGCAATGTGTTTTTATGTTTACATACCGGTCACCGAGAACCATATTTCGAGATAAAACTTGTATTTCCTGTCGGGTCTAAATCACAAACGGTGATACCCATCTGAAAGGAAACATTCGTTACAGAAAAAAGCAACGAACTGTACATATCACATGTAATTGTAAGCTTCTTGGTGACACCCTTACATTTTTAAACACGTAGCAGTGTCCTGAGAATGTGTTTCACCTGTACTCATTGTTTCCCTCCATCACAGCGGATCCTACCCAACAGCCTGGTAAAAACTGTACCCACACCCGATCCACATACTTCTGCACAACGATAGCATCAGCAATATAACAGTTGTTGAAATTATATCCATAAAACAGTCCGTTCGTCTCTCGTTCATTTTAAACTATTATCTTGGAATACAGGAGTTTCCTAGTTTGGAGACTAACTTGTTTCTAACAGGTGCTGTGAAAATTCCCGTGATGTTGTTGTAATGTTCTTTATTGTTGTTAAGTGTTTCTGTGAAAATTATAGTCTCGTCATTACTAGGGTTTTGGTTTTGCACTTTTCTGGCCTTAAAAGCAACAGTTGGCACCCGCATCGATTCTGAAAGCGGAAATGTGGATTTGAAAATTTAATCCCAAGCATGTGAAGTGTTCTGCAAAACTATGTCTGCTGGTAAACAAACTATTTTTGTGCCAGTCAATGTTCGCTTTCCGGTCCGCGGATATCTTATTTCGCGTCTCTATATAATGATAATAACAATTACTCACTTATATTCTAGAGTACTGTTCGATTTCGTAAACAATGTGTATATAAACATGGGTCATTCCATTTATTTGATGAATTAGGGAGTGAAGCATTGTTGTATATAAAGATAATTATATTTAGTATATCAATAGATTTGTCACTACCTCACAACCAAAGACGTACTGGTACAGTGGTATAGGTGCTGGCTTCTTACGCTTGTATATTGTGGTTCATTATTCTGACTGAGCAAAATTTACTTTTTCCATTTTT
>JAUMHA010409579.1:0-10821 GCA_032359765.1 Saxidomus gigantea | reverse complement strand
CTTTGTATAGAGTTAGGCAAATGTCCTCAAGCTTTGTATAGAGTTAGGCAAATGTCTTCAAGCTTTGTATAGAGATGATGCGTAGTTCAGAAGACAATATCATGTGGATATCAGTTTGCACGGAAGACATTTTCGGCTTGAAGACTACAGGTCGAAGTCCCTATTTTGAACCTTATCGTAATTATAACATTACATAGTTTGGGGAAATCGATACAAAATCACTAAACGTATGGAAGAGAATAGGGGTCTATGCTTTCGTTTCTTGGGGTTTATGCCAATTTCAACAGTACATTGTAATTCAGTTCTGTACATATATACATTTTACTTGACAAACTTATAGTCGGGTACTTTCCTATGCAGTCACCCTATATACATGTGAATTGGTTCCTTACACTGATGTACTTTCTCGATAAAGATGCTTTGCATGCCGCAAACTGACCATGATGGATTCATGAGAAGTGCAAATACCAAAATCTTTAAAGCGGGTACGTCCAAGCGAAAAACGTGCCTAAAAAGCCACAATTGTTTTACATTACAGTCAAATCTTATCTTCATCAAATCTTCACCAGAAGAATAGAATAGAATTAAATCAAACTCTAAAAATACCTTTCTACACCTAACATCTTCCTAAGAACATCTCAAGAAGGATTGGGATGGTCAACTATTACAATTCGTCTGCTACTTTACATTTTCATGAATCATATATGATAGGCTGTGTTACAAGTTTCAAAACAAGAATCAGAAGGTCTGTGAAACCTGACTTTGTAAAATAAATATGACTTGATTCAAGTTATGGTCGTTAGTAAATATCACTTATAATCATTGATGACCTTGATAAAGGTCGACTATTCAGTATAACATGATGTTATACTTTGAATTGTACAAGGCCTTTGTTATACGGACCCAATTCAAATTCTGTTTTGACATTGAAACCATATGTTCTAGTTGAAATAAATCACACGCATTCCAAAAGTACCCTTAGTGCTTTGATTCTATCTTAGTTTAGTTTATACTAATTTATTTTAGCTCGATTGAGAAGAAAGCTTGTAGCTTATCGAGTCACTCCCGAGTCCGCTTATTGGAAATACCAGTACTGGTGTCATATGAGGAGGTACGGTCGTGACCCTAAGGGGGCTCGAACCCACAACCTCCGGGATGAGCGGCAGACACGATATTATAATAACCTTGACCCCACCGCTCCCATTGATTCTATTTTGAGTATGTAACCTTCAGTAAACATCTGTAACTCTTGCCAAAAGCTTCGTCTTTTCGATTTTATTTTATACAGTCTGCTATTTGAACAATTGCAAAAGGTAATATTTTCATTGTTTTTTTTTTTACTTTTTGCTGTTTAAAGCCATTCTTATTAACCTGACTTATAACAAAACAAAGCAAGAGACGGGTTAATCGTTAAGAGGAGCGGTGTAGAGGTTAAACAAAGTATCTGCCGCTCATCCCGAAGGATGCGGGTTCGAGCCCTACTGGGGTCACGACCGTTCCTCCTCATATGACACCATGAATGCTGAATGCAAGTGTTGTTGATTAATAGAGGATGCTAATGGTTTATTTATTGTGGGCTTATCAGTGATTATCTAAGGTTTAACAATTCCTGCAGTGCTAATCATCAACACCAATCTTACACTAGCCAGTGTATGCAGTTGTAAACACTGCTAGAGTTCAACCGCAGTTTATCTGATGTTTATCTTGAACAGACCACGTGACTCTTGATATGGTTTTTCCAGGAAGCGGACTCGAGAGTGACTCTTTCTTCAAAATCGAGCATAAATAAGTATAAACTAAGCGTTAGGAATATGTGCTTGAAAAATCGTACATCTTTTATCAGGGCTTATCAGCAATCATCAAGCTATTTAGATGAACTGGTCAGTTTCAGCAGTCAAAAGTTCAATATATACCCATTAAGCTCACGTGACCACCTTGTGGGTCAAGTGATTACTAACCTTTGAATTGATACACATCATATAGATTTTTTAAAATGTGTTGCATACAGGAAAAAGAAATTCAACACTTTAATTGTCACAAAAAATGTATCGCATACCGTGTTACAGCATACAAATAGTACGGTAAACTGAAGAAGTCATCAATTGTTATGTGGTACTTAAATAGCTTCTTATTTAAGTTTCATCGACATGTGATATTGCTTCTCAGAGACCTCTTCGCTGGCAGTGGGTACTGTGTAATATGTAACAGCAGCTGCAAAAAGAAATGTTCGTGGCTAGAGTTGGGAATATTTAAGTACAAATATACTTTTATATTTGGTGGAACACTTGGTAAATTATGAATAGATGTTTCAATCTGTGTAAACTAGGCGGAATATATCCAAAGAGAAACTTTTGAGGGTTCAAAGAAAAAAATTGGCACAGAAAGAGAAAAGCTCAGGAGAGGATGCTAAGAGTCTTAAAGTTTGTATAAAAAGCAGTAAATATGTTTTAACAGATGCATTTATATTTAAGAAATAACTCTTCATCACTTGGTAAAGTATAGATATATCTTTCAATGTGTGCAAACTAGGTGGAATATACCCACAGAGTCATTTAGTGTTCAAAGAAAAAACAAACAATAAAAAAAGATGATAAATGAAGAGAACAGTTCAGGAGAGGATGCTAAGAGAGTAAAGTTTGTATGAAAAGAAATATATATTACATTGTACTACTAGATAGCGTAATTTGTGTGATATTAATAATATCTATCTTATTTAATACTATAATGGCCGCGCATGTTTTTGAGAAAAGAAGAGATTTTTTTTAATTTATATTTCGTGGCCAACCCACAGGTCAAGTAAAGTATTTATGGGATTATTTTGCACATGCACATTTGGCCGGTTGCGGTTCGGGCCAAATGGTTGATTTTCAAATGCCTTTCCCGATTTCTGTTTTTTTTTTCATCGGCTTAGAATTCATCTGTAAACATCAGTTCGTGAATGGTCATATAAATGAATGGTAAGTCTTCATGGTATTCCATTACGAATGCTCAGATGAATGACTTAATTAAGGGCAATACCATGCTAATTTCATGAACCTAAAATGATAGGAGTATAAATTTAATGAAAATTGCAATTGAAATGTATTCTGGTTGAGTTAAAACGATCCGAAACTGAGACGGTTCTGAGACTGAGTCAAATGTTACATCATAAAATCTTTATTTGATTGTATCATGTGTAAAATGTTATGATGTTGAAATGATTACAGATAATATGTCATAGCTTGACTGTATATTGTTTACGAAATCATTTAAATATCTCTGATATATATGAAACTCTTCCTTTCAACTGAGCCGGGTTTTTTTTTTGCACTGTAACACTCTTTAAGTTTGACAAGTTTTTTCATGAAAATTACCTTAATTGACAGCATGGCAGTAAGATATGGTTTTTGAACAGTGCTTTCAGAAAACATACTAACATTTGCATTACTAAATATACACATGTATAATTATGTCAAAAACGTAACAATCTCCATATGTCCACAGCTTTTTAGAAAAAGAGTCACATACATTTTATTAACTTGTATATATTTTTCGCATCAATAAGAAACAAAAACTATCAGGCTATGTAAATAATATCATTTAAATGTATACAATTTTGTAAATATTTATCCAAACAACTGTTTAAACCCTAGCAACAACAAAAGCAGATCAAGTTGTCGGATATTCTTTCTCTTTAATCATGTTAAAAAATGGTAAAGCTTACTTTTTTCACAGACTTGGAAATAAGTACATTAAACGAATTTGCGCAAAAGAAAAATATGTCATACAATACAATTGATTTTAAACTGTATATAATGTGAAAGAAATCAGAGTTGCACACTGCTTGCGTGTTAATTGAAAAATCATTTCCTGTTACGGTACATTTCAACTGCTGGACCACCTGCACTTAAATGCAAAACAATGAACAGCACAATTATATCCAATAAAGATTTCTTTCTTTAAAACTGAACTGATATGATGATGAATGTTGCCTTTTATTATTCGTATCTATCTCGGTAGAAATAATGCAGCCTACCGCCTGTTTATAAAAAAAAATACAATACCTGCATAGTAAACTTTCAAAACTAGTTGTTATCAGAAAGTAGAGCCTAACAAGGAGGCCGCGTCAATGGAAATTTACAGTGACTTCCCTAGTCCCTTCTTTCGGCGCTAGTACTGGTCAGAAGTCAAGGAAGCAGTCATCTACAGTGCTTAATATCAGATGCAAAAACTTGTTATACAGTCACTTTAAAATTAATAACTAAGTCTAAATGAAATACTATTAAAGTCCCAGGATCTTTTTGAATAAACTGATATTGTAAAATAAATATACTGATAGGAGAATGATAGAACCATGTTCTGTTCACTCTAAAACAATGTTGAAATATATATTTCATTTCTTTTGTATTCAAGTCGCTTTTTCACGAAAAAGAGTTACCAGGAAGCCTTTTTTATTTTTTTTGCAATATCATTTAAAAATACTGCTCTGTATTTCTAACATGTACGTCGATTTAAAAAAATAAAGTTATGAATGTTTTTGGTACAAATAAAGGTCATTTCCGCAAGTAAGACATCTTTCTTGGTAAAATAAGAGCTACTTGTCAATGTGGTCTAGGGACTTTAAGTGTAATTTCTATAAAGCGACCACCTGAGGGACAAGTAAATTGTTATCTCTTAATAATACGATCTCTTGATACAACACATTTTGTTCTTAAATGATTCAGTTTGGGCTCATAATAGCGGCCCTTTCATGCAACATGTTTTCTTATTCACGTGGTAACCATCATCATCATCATCAAGTTATTATTATTATTATCATTATAATATCATTTTCTTTATTATTATTTCATTTATTATTATTAATGAAATAATAATAAAGAAAATAATAATAATAATAATTCTTTATTATTATTTCATTTATTATTATTATTATTATTATTAATAATAATAATAATAACAAGAGCCATGTTAAACATGGCCATCCCCTCGCCGAGTGCTCTTTCTATGACAAAGAAATTTGAGGTGAGAGGAATGGATATGGTATAGGTTCTAATTAAATAACATATTAGAATTTGGCGGGGGATAATTAGGCAAGGTTCTTGGGCATGTACTTGCCATCATTGTGCTCTATCACTGTATGAAGTATCAAGTAATTCCCTTCAGCACTTTTGGAGTTATGCTACGGACAAGATTATGCTCTGTACAAGATAAATCAATAAAGGTAGACAATTAAAAATCCAACAGAGTAATTGTTCTTAGGCACTGCACTTCCCCTGAGTGTCGTCTCGCATTATTTGCAATTTGAAGGCATAACCTTCAGTACTTTTCGAGTTATGCTCAAGAAAAGAAAACGTAATAAAGGGTGATAATTCAAAACTTAGGGGAGGTACATTTAATGTTTTTAGGTACTGCGCTTTCCCTCACTGTGCTCTTTAACTGTATAAAGTTTCAAGTAGTACTCTTCAGTCGTTTTGGTCTTATGCTCCGGACAAGACAAATTAAGAAAATGTAACAAAGGGGGATAATTAAAAAAGTAGGCAAAATAGAGTTATGGTTCTAGGGCACTGCACTTCCCCTCATTGTGCTCCATCACTGTATTAAGTTTCAAGTAATTCCCTTCTGTACTATTGGAGTTATGCTCCGGACAAGAAAAATCAAGACACTGTAACAAAGGGAAATAATAAAAAAAATTAGGCAAGGTAGAGTTATGGTTCTTAGGCACTGCACTTTCTCTCATTGTGCTCTATCACTGTATGAAGTGTCAAGTAATTCCCTTCAGTACTATTGGAGCTATGCTCCGGACAAGAAAAATCAAGAAAATGTAACAAAGGGGAAGTATTAAAAAATTAGGCAAGGTAGAGTTATGGTTCTTGGGCACTGCACTTCCTCTCAATATCCTCTGTCTGTGTGTAAAGTTTAAATGAATTCCCTTGAGTACTTTTAGAGTTATGCTCCGTACAAAAGTGTGACGGACGGACGCACAGACGGACGGACGGAGCCCATCACCATATCCCTAGCCTGGTCACCAGGCCCTGAAATATCTCTTTTACTAATAAATCTCGATCAGTTTTGTTCTAGAGCCAGTCTACTATCCAGCGCCGATTTCAGGTATAAAACTGCCCCAGTGTACAAAGCAAAATCATATAAAATAGACTGGAAATAGTGCATGAAATATAGTATATTGAAAAAACATAAATTTTATCAGACTAGTAACTAGTCTACCATATCCCCTACGCCTTGGCGGGGGAATAATAATCATCTTTATTTAAAGTCAGCAAGGTAATATACGCTCCTCGACCGCGCCGATGGTGGCGTATTGTGGCTTATCGGCCTCTCTAGTAGGTTTGATTGTATCAGAAAAATTACATTACGAAGTAAAACGTTTGTATAATTTTGCAAATAAAACAAAATACGGTGCATTTGCTTAAGCATATTGAATTAATTTTAGCATACCCGGGGACTGGACCTTTGTACAATACAAGTATAATCAGTGACGCCTTGAAATCTTCAAATGTCTCGAAACTTTCTTTGCACCTGAGCATAATCTTGTCTGGCTGGAAAGACAATAAGTTACTGCTGCTGAGAAGCAGACACGTCGAATGATTCTGCTCATTGTGGGTTATGAAATAGACAGATGTTCACCAACAACTTCCTGTTATCACCATCGGTACAGAAATGCGTTTCAATCTGTTCAGTAATAAATATGACACCATCCTAACTAAAACGGAATTTTTCGTAGAATAGTACGTTCTCCATATACTCTACTCTTACTAGATTACTTATACTTCGAGCATGGAAAGCAATCCCGTACTGCCAGCTAGGTCCCTACCCCCGTAGCCGATATAATTTTGCCACCAGAGTACATCTAGGGTAAAAAAATATACAAAATGCATGGTTCGTATACGAGCATGTTCTTCAAATTCAGAATTTTCGCTTATCAGCTTTATTATATGCCATGTGAAATCTGGTACAGGCATGCACATTATCTTGAATATAATACCTTCTGCGCCAATATACACCGGTAACATGTGCAATTAATGCAAAACGGGTAAATAAGAATTGATAACCAATGTATGATAGTGATGTCTACATGGCAACATTTATATCTTGTATATAATAAGGCTATTATGAACCTTTTTGTTAGTAAGTAAGCCATAGCTTTAAATATGCGTGTTGCATTTTATGTTCATGACCAAAGACAATGTGTAAAGGCTTCATAATAATTAATTCCACTATCCTAAGATCACATGAAAATTAGAATGAGATTAGCAATTTTTCACAAAATACAAAATAGAAAACAATAAAAAATAGCGACTGAGATTCGATCTTCAAACCCACCGATGGTCGTTACAAAAACTAAATTCTAGTAGGTAAAATCTAAAATTACCAACACAAAATATTATGTCGGGTTTATAAGGTTCTATACCGTAGGTAGGATTACAAATATTCGAGAGAAAAAAATTGTCCAATAACTGTTACACTGTCATTTTTAGGTCAAAAACCACATGGCCTAGTGCTTACATATATGGCATGTAGCATTGCCTAGTTGATCTCTACCATGATTGTTCAAATCATGACCCCCGGGGGTCACTTGATTTAACATAGGCTTATATAGAAGACACTACAAAGATTGTTCAAATGAGAATCCCCAGGTCAAAATTGACCCTAACTACTAAAGATGACCTTGTATTTTAGCCAATGGTAGCCATGTGAGCGATATAGTGTCATCTTGGCCTTCTTGTTTTGTTCTGTTTCAGCTTTAAAATTGAACTTTTGAAGCTCGACTTGGGCAGTTAAAAGTTTTAAAAAGTGTCATATCCGAAATGATATTCTTTAACTAACTTGTCAGAAATAAAGTACACTAACTTGTTTCCAACGTTCACCGATTTGGCATTCAAGAAACCTTTCGCCTCTTAAAATTCTGTCAACAATTATTTGAAATTAACACGTTTGTTTTGAATGATCAATATTTTTTTATCATTTTCCTATTAAACAGTATACTGGGCGCCGCCATTATTGAGCTTTGACTGACGCACTGTACAGCATGTCAGTACGACAGGTAACCAGTCAAGGTAAAAGCATGTTAAAAATTTTATAATCATGTTTTGTAAATATACTGACTGGGTCGTTGTTAGAAGGCCAAAGTTTATCTTTAATACTTTATGTAAATAACCAAGAGTTTATTTGGACAAATTGTAAATATAACGCACTATCAATACAAGTTCACTTAAAAATGAATCAATACTTAAACAATGATGCGCGGATAAAGACGATAGCGGTTTATCATTGGTACGAACAACGCCCCCAGAAGAGTTTTAGTTGTTTTAGGTTCGGGGGATAGTCACATTCAAGTTCTTTCTTTAACATACTCGGTGTACAGCACCGATACATCGGACCTCGGTTTTGGATCTCATGGAGGAGCGAGGGATCGAACCTGCGATCACTGGATTACAAGTCCATCGCGTTAACCACTGGGCCTCGATCGTTGTATGTATGTATATAAGATCGTTCCCATATGACCAACACCCCCAGAAGAGGTTAGTTATTTTAGAAACTGTAGCGATCGTCTGTTATTGTAATGTTGTTTGATATCTAACACGACAGTCACTAAAAAGGATGTTGTGTTTAATCTCCAACGGGGCAATGTTTTTGTGTGAAAAGCGATCAAAGAGAGCAAACCCTTTATATGAAAGGGCCTTAATTCATTGAAAAATATTTTAATCAGAGTACTGTTGGCTCGAACAATTACGTCATTTCTCGAAGGCTACTCATCAGAATAACGTAATTATTCTCGCAAACAGTACTTTATCTATTACTTATCTCCTCTTGTAAGTCAAGCTTCAAATGACCAGCCTGTGGTTGCCAATAAATAGCGAACTTCGAGGTATATGAAAAAGTAATCAATTGGCAATAACTCTGTGAAAATCATTGAACCTAAAGATGAATATAGCATTCCAATATCCACTTGATAGTGAAGCTTTCTATTAAGTTTCGTTTAATCAGGTCCAGTGTTCTTCAGAAATAGCCCTTTCACAAACGTGCTATATATACTATATTTGTATAATCGAAATTTGAAATCGTTCGGTGTAAAAGTCATAGAACCAGAACATGTTTGCATGAACATCTCTTCTAATAAGGAAAGTAATCCTCTAAACATTTATTGAATTCCAGCCAGTGGTTGCTGAGAAATAGCGCTGATACGACAGTATACTAAAAAAAATCAAAAGACCACTTACTCTGTGAAAAATCATGTAACCTAAAGATAAAGATAGTATGCCAAAATTCACCTGATAGTGAAGCTTTCTATGTTTCGTTGATTTCAAGCAAAGAAAGCTCTTGCACAAATATGTCATATACACTATATGTAAATATAACGGAAGGGCCGTAATTCAGTGTAAAAAATCATCCAACCGGGACATGTATGCAACATGCCTATCTACTCTAGTTAGGAAAGCTTCCCATAAAGTGTTCCAGTCTGTGGTTGCTGAGAAAAAGCGCGGACACGATTGTATAAGAAAAAGTAATGAAAGGGCAATAATCACTGAGCTAGAACACGCTGACACTTTTGATTGTAAAGCAGTCTATGAAGTTTCGCCCAAGACAGTGGTTCCTGAGAAATAGCCCTGACAAGAATATGGGACGGAAGCACGGGAAGAGACCATTACCATATCCCCACGGCGGCAAATAATAATAGTTTAAAAAATGCATGTGTAATAATTGTGTCTACATGGCATCCCTACATTGTAATATAAATGTTTACATTTATATTATTCTGTAAAATGGTCATGTTGAATTACGGTGTGATGACTAGTAGATGTTACCAAAACATGTAAGAGAGGAGTAACCTTTGTATTTAACTATTGTATTGATGTTAACACTAAGTAGATGAATACAGAGGAGGTTTATAAAAGGTACACAAGAATTATACCAGCATCGCATTCATATCTTTGTGTTAACTGTATGAACAAAATAAAAATATGATCGATACTTTGCTGAAGAATTTGGGTATTAAATGACTAAATACTGTCTTCGTTTAATTATGGTGTTTGTTAACATTATAGTTCAAATGACTTCTCCAAACCGCTAGATGGATTTTTATTATTCTTGGTGTGGATGATCCTTAGATGGTCGTCTACAATAGTTTAATTCATTATGGACCTGGGGTAAAAAATGGCTCCACTGGGTAGGGTTTTTAATTTTTACCTCCTGCCAAGGAAGAATACTGTACTAGTTCCTGACATTTGTAAAGTGTTTGAGTAGTCACCTTCTTCTTTTATACAGGGCATATGTCTGGAAAATTACCAGGTCATCTTAGGTCATGCTAATATTCTATTAAGATTTCCCAAGTCATTATTCGATATCACATAAGTTATGAACTTTTGGTAATCTTGGAGAAGTGAGTTGCACTGATATAATTAAGGAGAAAATACAAGTTTGGTGAAAGATAAAACAAATGAGATGTTTTTATTTAGGGAAAATGTAAATATCTGAGGATAGTAAATCAGTAAATTTATGATGATTGATTTTTAAAGATGTAAACATATAAACATGTAATGTTATTCACGGCTGTATACACCCAAAGACTTTAATAACGCAACACCCTGAAAAACCTCTGTAAAAATGTTCTATCAAATGATATTAAAGGAAAACTTATTTAGCATAGAAATTTAATCTAGAATCACTGTTTTGACCAAATTTAACAAAAATCTAATCATGATAAACACCAATTTCATCGCCCTCCAAGTCTAAAATCACAAATATTAAGTAGTTGGTATAGCCAATGTTAGCGTGAATGGAGGCCATGCATCTTCTTCGCATTGACTGGATTAAAGAAGCAGTCAT
>JAUMHA010409568.1:0-10821 GCA_032359765.1 Saxidomus gigantea | reverse complement strand
GGGGATCGTTTTGGGGAGGCTGCGTTTTTGGTACGTGGCTTTCCCTGTTTGATATTATTTTTGTTTTAATAATATCAAAAGTCTTCAAATATGAATATAGAACTCTTTCGGAATACATGTTCTTGAAAAGGAGCCATATTAATGATAAAGTCATTAATATCTTTTACAAATGTATCTTCATATAGCAAGTTTATTGTCAGTTCTAATACTGTGACTTTATAGCTAGATTGACAAATTATTTTCCAACTTAATTACATTGTTTTAAATATTTGAAAAATACGGAATATTAAATGTCTATACATGTACTGAATTATTCTAAAACAATAGTCTATCATGTTCCTTGTACTATATACTTGTAGTTATTTACTATCGTTTGTTTGTGATTATGTACATGTTGAAAGAAAGAAATATATAATAATAATAATAATAATAATAATAATAATAATAATAAAAGCTCACAGCTAGCAATGATGTTAGGTTCTGTTTACTTCAGATATTTCAGACAAAACCGTATTCACTCTTACATAACAAAATGATTTGAATTACCCAAGCAAAAAGTGGGGTTGCTGTTTCATTTTTCTACAAATTTCTTAATGCTCAATAATCTTTAATGTATTCAGGCAGCTATGGAGAGAGGAAATGAGAATTTGAAGCCTTGGGTGAAAGATGCAACCAACCATTTCTTCTATTGTGCAGCAACATGCAACCAGGACAGAGATGCACTGCAGGCAAGCTTTTTGCACTGTCTTGTCAATCAATCAGCTATGTGAAATCTTTCATAAATATAGATTGTAACATTTTTTACTGCGTTAAGCCATCGTCCCTTGGTAGATATATCATATTCCTTCAGAATGACATTCATTTAATTCTCAACATTGTAAATCAAAAGTACCCATTGTTTTGACAGTGTAAGGTAAATATGTCATGATTATTGACATTTTATTCTCAAATATACTTGTGATGTTGAGGTATGTGTGTGTGATCAGGTCAAGTACCATATACAACTGCTTTGTTCTACATAGATATTAGAGAGTTTTTTGGCCAGTCGACTGTAGAAGGAATATGGAAATTATGTCTTTCAATGACAGCACAACTTGATATGAAGTTGGATATTATCAGTTTAAAATTTAGTGAAACCATCACATTTTATGCTGTTTGGCCAAACTTGTTGAACATACTAACTTTTGTGAATATGTTTTAGAGCAAGTTTGTTTCTGTCCTGAATCATACTCTGAATGTGGACAAGTGGGCTTTGGGAAGATGTGAGCACGGTCCTACTGAAAAGGATGAAGAAAGAGATAAGAAATGGCTAGATCCAGAAGATCCAGCATCAAGGCTTTCGAACCTGTTGTGATGAATGCAAGATTCCAAAGCAATATGGACAAATATGTAACATGCCAATACGTTTTTATTTCGGTAAATGTGCTGGGTTTGGTGTTCATTTTCATCAAAATGCAGTGATGTTTAAGGTGATTTTATGCCAGTGGTCTAAGGAAGTACTAGTACTAGTTCAATATTATTGATTGTAGAAATGTGCCAGAATTGAACAGAAATATAATTTGTTCGATTTTTGTTGTTCCATCAACACAATTCTTTGATAGATAAAACAACAGTGTGGATTCAGATTTTACTTTATACTGGTCCGAAGCACTTGTTTTTATACATCAGACCTAATTTGATATAAAACAGGCACATACTTCTGTTTCAGGACATCATCAGAACTGGAGTCTTCAACCAACCAACTTTGTATGTATGTGTCTAAGCGCCATGCATTTTCATATTTCATCTCTGTATTTTTGTTTCAAATCATACAAAGGTATACAGTGCTCTCTGTTGGAACATTTTAATATCAGTATTAGAGAATGCTGGTACACATTTAATAAATTTGAGCTATGCATTATTTGTGCTGCTGGTTACTGGATGTATTTATAGAAAATGAATGTTCATAATTTCTAAAAAATTGTCATTGTTTTTAACTGTTCTCTGACTGTGCCTTATTTCCCGTTCTTATATTTAGGCTATGCCATAATGTGCCCGTACATATTCAGATATTAGTAACCCTAACCCATCCACATTTTTAGTCGGTTCGATAATGTCGCTTTTTATGTATTTAACTTGTTGTATATACGTGAATTTTACCTAAATAAAAATCAATCAATCAATCTGAAAAATATTATAATGCAACGAAGAATTAACAATAGCCTACAAGTAATGCCCGTTTCCACCGATGTCAGGTGAGGATCCACAGTAGAAGGCCAGTCCAATGGCACCACCTGAAAGAGCAAGAACCATGGCGGTCAAAAGTCTAAAAAAGTCTAAAGAATGAATCTTTATAAGACATAAATTGCTACAATTACATGCCAAATCAACAACATTTTCAAGAACGATAAACTTTCCTCACGTTGCCGCCATATTGAATGACGCATGCTGCCACATTTACACAATGCAAATGATAGTCTACCAAAACTATTTTAAACATCATTTACAAACTAAAAAAACATTTTCAAATCATTCTCATACCTCAATTGTATTCCAAAACACTATCTATCTATCCATTAATTCCTATTGAATTCCTTTATTGCAAAACAAGCACAACATTTCAATATGGCGTTTTCCGTTCAAAATTTGGTATCCTATAATTTAAAGTCGTTAAGATCCCTTACTTAAATAGGGGAGCTTTAACCATCCTGACCTTGTTTTTTGTAAAAACCTTCCTTCATTATAAATTGTTCATACACATTTAAGTCAGTAACGCCGGTCCTCGAACGGTATGTGTACGTTAACTGGTCGCCGTACTAAACTAAATACTGCTGAAAAACGGCTTCAAAACCACAACCAATCAAACATTATCAATTCCAAATACATTAACAACTTGTATTTCTTGTGTCATTAAAGGCAGCTTTATATAATATTTCTGTTACTTATTGTTTATGAATATATTTCACTTGGTGATCAATATGCAAAATACAAAACCATTCAAATGTTTCTGTATACATGTTATACTATAAAAATCAAAGCATTTCTTTTTCAGATGCAAAGAGAACTTATTGCCTTATATCTTAAAGGCATCTTAACTAAAATTAGCAAGTATAGCATGGGCAACTCCTTCTTATATATAGCACCTACCCTTATCCTAACCCTAACTGGCAACCCATAAAGTACAAATTTAAACTAGAGGGTGCTTTTTACACAACAAAAATATGTCTCCTCCCCAACACGCACATTACCACTCTCTGTCATGGGGAACCAAGGTCAGGACTGGTTTGGGAATTAGGTTTTTAAGATACATGTATTTGTAATAGGTTTAACATAATATATTTCTACGCGAATAGTAACAGTGACCCCCGAAAAAAACTTTTATTTTGCTTCACCAATTTAAAACTAAAAACAAAATATATATTAATTGTAACAGTGACCTTGACACCCCCGGGAATAATTTTGGCTATTTTTGCTTAAAACAATTTAAAATATTTAAAAAAAAAAATTCTAGTAACGGTGACCACCCCGACGGGATAATCTTTCACTATGTTTGCCTAAATAAAATTAAGAAAACAACACACTTTTTGCCTCAAACCATTAATCTTAAAAAACTAGGGGGGAATCTATTTTTAGTAACAGTGATATTGACCTTGGACATCCCCCACTTCTCTCGCGATTTTTTATTTTCTATATTTGCTTCAAAAATTTAAAAACCAAAAATAAATATATTTAAGTGACAGTGATATTGACCTTGATCCAAATGACACTCAATGCATTCTTTCCAAGAAAGCTACCTACACACCAAGTTCCACTGCATTTTGTCACTCCTAACTTGAGTTATTGAGCGAAAATCATTTTTGTACTTTTAGTAACAGTGACGTTAACCTTGAACCAAGGTGGTAGCAATATGCGCTCAGCACATCGTAGTAGTGAGTTATTATTAAATCCTTCAAATGGTTCAAGAGGTATCGAGCGGACACGAAATATAGTCATATGATCTTTTATTTGTAATTGTGACTTTGACCTTGAGCCGGTGCGATTGGCTCATAGTTTCTGCATATTGCGTATTTATGGTGAACATCTAACCTAAATTTCATGAAAATCCTTCGAGAGCTTTAGGAGATATGGAGTACATCCGAAATGCAAGGCTCGAACATTTTACCTTTAGCTGTGATCTTTACCTTGAGCTGGCGCGGTTGGTTCATGGGTTCTGCAAATATCGTAGGTAAGGTGAACTTCTGACCCAAATTTCATGAAAATCCTTCGACGGGTTTAGGAGATATGGAGCGGACACGATTTGGCCGGACAGACGGACGGACGGACATCCATCGTAAAAAGAATTTGTCTCTCCAATATTCAATGAGGGAGACAAAACTTATAGTAACTGCTATCAAACAGAAGCATATATACAGTACTACTTTAACGTTCAGAACCAATGCCCCCTATGCATCACCTAGTGTAAATCCATATAGTGCTCGCATGTAGATCTTATTTCATAAAAATGTTTCGAACATAGCATTTGCTTAGTTCTTGTGTGTGCCACGTTGAAAGTTTTCTTACCACACCCTACCGAACTACCTCAACGCAGCGTTCTGAAGCGACATTCTGTCATTTACAAGCATGATTCAACATTTGATCAAGCATGGCATTAACAATAATGACCGGAGGATGAATCCCTTTTGTGTGATTTGCAGAAGTTGCATCCCTGTTATTCAATAAAACAACTCTGTCATGTAAGCCTTCAAATACCTCATATAATATCTTACTAAAAACATAACCGTTATAGTCCGCAAAGTCTAATCCATATTTTTCACCGAATGTGTGAGGACCTTTAATCATAACTACAGAATGTCTGGATTTTTTAAAAAAGGTTTCAATACTTTGCCGAATTTTTTTCATATGCAGCCTAAATACACTGTGATGAAAACTTGACAAATGTACAAATACATGAACAACTACAATTGCATTTGTATTAGGTGGTATTTTGCCTAAACGGCGGGGAATAGAATTTAAAGTATGTCTCGCATATTCCCATTTCCTTCCTACAAAAAATGGCTGACTGTGTGTGTAAAATCCAGCATGAAAATTTAATTTTATGTTGTAACATTCCGATTCCTTGTGTCCAGCCACAAATGATTCGTTGACAGGCTGGCAACTAAAACGTTTTCTGATAGCCGAATACCACTGTCTCACTGTCGAATCGCCAAACAAATATATACGTCTGTTCTTGAGACACGACATGTATGCGGTGTTGTTTAATCCTGTAGATAATCAAATTTGCATAGTATCGTGTCAGTTATCAAATAAATATGTAGGTATTGATCTATTATTTGTATTTGTGAACACAGAATGCAATACTATTCTCAATCATTCATTAATCATTAATCACTTTAACACAGACATAGAAGGAAAACATTTTAAGTGTAATTTTAAAGCTGTTATTAAAAGGAAGAGCAAAAATAACATTTAATGACTAATTAATTAGTATTTAGCTCCAACCATAATTACCCAGACAATATCGGGACATCCAAGTATTCTTATAAAAGAAACCAGTAAGCCGTCTTGAATGCCAAGTATGGGAAACATTGTACTTAGAACATGGTATGGTTGGCTTGGCAATAATAATAGCTTTACTTTCGTTTGATCTTTTAATGGTAATATTGATATGTTGTTTTAATGTAGGTTGCCTTCTGAAAACGTAAACAATATTCATTTCATTGAAATAATAGAAAAGACGTATAAATGCATGATCACGTGGACATGTTCAGACTAATACCAATGCGATAGTATGCAACATCCTTTGTTTAAAATACCTGAAATGATATAGTAGAACACTCTTGTCTACATCTATACATCAGATATATTTTCACTTCTTGCTGAGCTACTCTTGCCCATTAGCAGTCTGAACATTAAATTAAGAAATGTAATATACGAAAGTAAATAAAAAAAGGCATGAATATACGAATCAAGAAAGCGTATTGACAATTCTACTACATATTAATAGTTTAAAAAACATGAAGCAAGAAGTGTTAAGTTTTTACAAACTGCATTGTCTCACAATGCTTTATATCGTTAAATGGTGTTACGGCTCCGTTTCAGTAAAAAACAGCAACATTTTACAATGCAACTTATTCGGGTAATTGATAAAGGTAGACTTGTTTCTCTAAAAACCCTCTTACGATGTGTTAGACCCACACATGGATCGCCGATTCCTGCAAACATTTCTAGGAGCTATTGGGATAAAGTTTACAGCTTAGAGTGTTTTGAGATTAAGCTCAGACAATAACGTGTTCACAAATACCAACATCAAACTATTAAAACTAAAAATGATACACGTTGATGTGATTAAACCTTCATGCTACTTTTACACGTCAATATATTGCTTACTTTTACAGAACATTAACCTGATATACCTGCTTAATAAGGATCTTTCGCATTTTGTAAACGGCAGGTATTTGTTATCTCTTCGAGAGGAAATAAGCATCCAATGTTCACAGAGTAAATGTACATTTTTCGGTTTAACACAGTAAAATGGCATCCCCGAATTAAAAGACGTCATGTTACACAACACAGTATTGTTTGTAACTTTCAGGAGTATTTTATAGTTTGGATGGCAGATAGTTGCTTCCGAAAACCTTTCATTCCTGAAACCTCCATAGATATTTCTTGAACCTGTTGTCTGCCAAAACAGAAAAATATTGAATTTACTAATAAACTCGTTGTTTAACACTGAAAAATTACAGGCGCATGATAGATACAATGTTATGCATCTCATATAAGTTATTTAAGGGGGATCACTGTTGAGGTTTTGGATTTTTGCACTTCCGGAAATTTACATTTGTTTCAAAAATGATGAGTTAACTGGAAAAAACAATTCTGTAGTAGTAAACATTGGCACAATAAGAATATTTTAGTGTAAAAATATTGAACATTTTTGAGAAAAAATATTTTGACCTCTCATTTTGTGACTAAATTGACAAATTTTGTCATATGCCAAAAGGGGGGGTAGGGGTACAAAAATAGTCATTTCTGAAATACCCTTTAAGATATTCACTTGATACAAACTGTATTACAAAAAAATGTAAGAATATAAAAAATCATAAATAATCCCTATTACAGTTCTTTACTACAGACCTATGCCGTCATATATCAAAGCTCGTCGAAATCTAAAAAACACATTTTTGTCAGGTTTTATTAAATTATTTCTTATATGCACATTCACCCCCATTTTTTATTTTTGCATTCTAAAACAAAGGTTTTAATTTAACTGTAGGCAAAGTATCTAAAAAATCTTTTATTCCTTTATAATGAACTATTCATTAATCAAAAATTTAAAAAATGAATTTTAGTAAAATGGGTGGGGCAATAATAGGGAGCGTAATTTTTATGCAGATGATGATAGAAAGTACCACTATCACTAATTTTTCATCCTAAAGTATGACCTACTTCCCTAGAAGATATTAAACATTTATACCAATTCTGAAACATACATCACATACATAAACGTTTACAATATGAAAACTTTAGCTAATTCGGCATTAAGCACCTTATCTGATAGTGTATAACTAAAGATTAATATTGCGAAAAAGTTAAGTCATTGACCCATCATTATTTTTCCAGAAATTAACTAGCAATATGTTAGTCTCCATAAAAAACAGGGTCAATAAAATGTCTTGCTATTATGAATTTCAGCAGTGACCCCCCTTAAGAAATTGTATCGACATGATAGGAGATTTTACAATGTCTTCACGCTAGAAATATGCCATATCTGTGAACACAATACATACAATTTGTTGTTATATATTTAAGTATTTTTGGCAATGTTGAGGCGTGACTGTCTTAATTCATTGCAAAAGAAATGTTCAAACATCAAAACGAGCTTTTGTCTCGGGTGGGATGGAAGAGGTTGAAGGAGGCCCTGTGTATAATTCCACTGAATTAAGACAGAGGGCTCAGTGAAACGTGAAATGAACAAACGAATTGTGCATAACAAGACGCATAAAAGTTATATCGAAAAACATATTTATGCATTCATGAGGCTATGTATCATTTATTTTTGGCGCTTTTAAAGAGAGGTTTCGGACTTTGTTGATTTTTGGCAATAATTTTGTATGAACAATGTAGAAGCGATATAGCTGGTTAAGCGTTTTCTTTTTTTAGTAAAACAATAATTATTTGTCTTAATTATATACACAATATTAAAGAATAAACTTATTTGACATAACAAAGAATCTAAACTGTCACGATCATCTTCAAAGACACATACCATATTAACAAATGTACACTTTCAAAAACGTTTCAGATATTTAAGTCCCTAAGTTTAATCCTATACAATAAAAGTAGACTTGTTTAAGTAAAGCTTTTTTAAAGGCGTGGTAACCAGTGGGTTATACGTATTTTCCGCATTGCATTGTACAAGCTGAATCCATTTGCGGTAATGTACCAGCACCGTCCGCATCCGTGTAAAAGCACATAGATTATTTTTCTATTCACTAAACGCAGTAAGTAAACTATGAATCAAAATTAACCACGTCAAAGTAAGCACAACATATTATTTCGTAATTACGAAACGTAAATAATGCAATACCATTTCGTAATTACAAAATCGTACAAACAATTGTAAAATAATTTTCCGTTATTACGAATAAATATTTCTTAACAAAATAATATTGCTTAAATATAAAAAAAAAAAGTTCTGTATTCTGTAATTGCAAATTATTGATATTCGTTTGTACCAAATAATAATTATGGTTTTAAGAATAAATAGTTCGAGTTAAGAAATAATATACCGTTAATACGAAACAAAACATAAAGTTTCGTGAAAACGAAATAACGTTTCTTTTTAAAGCAATACTATTACGAAAACAATCATATATTCCAGAGGAAACATGTATCTCATTCCTCCAATGGCACCGTACATTTCTCCAATGGCACCGTAGCTTTCGCACTTATGATTATGTAATTCCTTGAATATAGATGCTAATGATTATTCTCAAGCTGTGCCTTTTTAAGCATCTAAAGTTGAAGAAGTGCCACCTCCTCTTACGGACAAAGTGGCTTCCCTACCTTCAACAACACCGGTTTCCCTTCTCCCTCAGCGTACAGATATTGTAAAGTCTAACTAATCTGTAACTTTGTCAGGCAAGGCAAGAAAATAAGCTGACACGACAACAGGTGTCACGGAGCCTAGTGATACTTTGATGTTTCGTGTTAGTCCTGGATTAGTAAAGCTACAACAAAGTAGTTCCTTCCGTAGAATTCCTGTCAAGGTCTGCAACGAATCAGATCGTCCTATTAGTATACATTCAGGAACCATCATTTGTAATTTCTATGATGTTTCTGTAATACAAACCTTTGATACTTCAGAGACAATGATTGATACATTTCATAGTTCTGACAAGTTTTTAAAAGAATTTGATATGTCTGATATTTCTGTTCTATCCGACACTTTGTCTTTCCCACAACAGTCCAAATTTCACTTCTTTCTCAGAAGCTGTAGGCATATATTCTCTTCTAACGACTAAATGGAGCACTACTTCATGTTCTTTAATTTGTCCACCTTCAATGAACCATAAAGGCGGATCATTTCTGGTATGTTCGAGGAAACGAGGGCCAGTATAAAAGCTAAAAGATAACGCTGCTGGGGCTATCGGAGAATCTAAAAGTCCATGTTTTTCAAATGGTATCTTGGCACGCAAGAAAGATGGCTCCTTTCGATTTTGTATTGATTTCCGGCGTTAAATAACCAGACGATCAAGGCCGCCTTCGCACTCCCGCGTATTATTGAAACAATTGATTCCTTAGTCGGTTCTAAATTATTAACAACGCTCAATTTCAAAGAAGAAGACAAACACAAAACCGCCTTTAGCGTTGGTGTACTTCTACGAGTGTAACCTTTTAACCTTTGGCCTTGCCAACAACTATGCAATGTTTCAGCGCTTGACAGAACGCTTTAAAGTTGTATCTGAAAGAGTGATCTATATATCTTGACGATGTAATAGTCTTCTCTGACTCCTCCAATTCACACTTCAGGTGTCTTGAGGCAGTATTCCAGCGCATTGAGCAGAACCTCAAAACGAAGGGTCAATTGTGAAGCTTTGAGAGACGAGTCTCAATATCTCCGCCATATTGTCAGCTCATGGGATGTGGAAACTGACTTCGAGAAAGTTCTTTAAGAATGCCCCCGTTTCCAACAAATGTCAAGGAACTTCGTAATTTCCTGAGTTTTGTCGGATAATACCTACGTTTTATCAAGGACTATGTTCAAACTGCGAAGTCTCTGATTTTTTAAAGCATTTATATAAACAAATTACAAAGAAGTTCCTTTCTCCTGGAACCCAGAGTAGCAGACCGAGTTGAGATATTGATTGATCGATTGACTTATCCTCCAGGACTCTCCTATGCAGACTATTTTAAATCTTTCATTCTTTATGTTGATGCCAGTTTGTAGGCATTGGCGCACTTGGTACTATGCCTTACCACGCTGGCCCTGATGGAAATGAGCATGTTATTTCCAATGCTAGTAGAGAGTTGCTAACAAGTGAGCGACATTATTCGGCCCTTTGATTCGTGTTTTGGCACTAAAATGTGCCTAAACATCTGCATTAAATTTAACGACTCTTGTTATAGCAATTGATTGTTAATTCATTTGAGAAGTAATATACCTTATTCAAGATTTTACAACTTAGCAAATGATGAAATTGAAGCAATATCCATCGAAATATGTTATCCACAAAGTAGTCTATTTATTGCATACAGACCTCCGTCATCAAAACAAGATTGGATAGAAAAGTTTCAGTGCCAAATGGCATCTGTATCTGATTAATACAATGAATACTATAC
>JAUMHA010409557.1:0-10821 GCA_032359765.1 Saxidomus gigantea | reverse complement strand
GTATAAATTTTGTTATTTTTATGTGGGACTAGGATGATTCTACAAAATAAAGTTCATTTCAGCAGTCGGTGAGATTTGGGGTAGTCTCACCGGAAGAAAACCTTATAATGTAAGTCTATGGAAATGTATTTAGGCGTCTCATACCAAAAACGCATGCAACACTTCTCGCTATTAAAGTCAAATGTTCGCAAAAAGTGAAAGACAGCAAACCGGCGAAGAAGTTTCGATCTCAGTTGAACAAAGAAGATATCCAGTAGTTTGCAAAGGATGAAAATGGATTAGATTTCTTTATATTTTATCTACATTAGTACAAACTATACATGTTTGCATGACCATGCAGTGTTATGCAATGATGTAACGACCGATTAAACAAAATTATCCGTACTCCACACACTACATAATCACAATGCGCGGTATTAGTGTGTCTTATAACAGATTATGCTTGCTTTTTGATATTTCTTATTAATTTTGTTAACTTTTTTATAAGAATGATATTCAAACATATTGCATAAAGTACGTTGCATAATTTCTAGGCATCTAAAATGTGTACTGGCGTCAAATCATGAAAGTGGCATTAAGCGCACCATAGTGTATTTTGATGACAGTTTTATAAAAGTATTTTTCGGTTGCTGTGCATTTAAATGTGTTAAACTAATGATAATGCCGCATTAGTATTTGATGTTGGTGCTTTAGAAATAAATAAATTGAACTAATAAAACAATAGTTCCTTACTTTACATTGATCTCCCTTGTGTTTTTGTTGTTATTGGTAGAGATTTCGGCAGTGGAAGGGAGACAACTCCTGTATGCAGTTGCTTTGTTCTAAAAATAGACTGCCCCAGTAAAAATAGGAAAAGTAATATTTGGACAGTTATTACTTCGTACTGGTAGCAGGAAGAGTTTGTTGTATTAGGTTAAAAACTATCATTTCCTCTACCCTTCCTTACATACACCTTTTTCAGCTAGAGTTTTACTTCAACAAAATGAGCATAATTCCACTTTAAAATTGAGGTGAAATTTTACCTGTATTTTCGGCTTCGCACATCTGGCTAATGGTAAAATAAATTCTATTTGGAAAACGTGATTCCACAGCTTTTACATTGATCGTTAAGCATCTTAACTTTCAAAAATGTAAATAAATGTTGTTTATTCTGCTAAACCATATCATTATGTCCTGATGTACTAATACAAGTCTATGATCGGCATTTGATCGGATCGGAAAGTAGGTCAAACTGTATCATGGTTTTCTTAGATATGCTGCATTCAGTATGACATGGACGTTTGATTTAGAACGCAAAAATCAAGGAATAGAAAGAAATTCAATAGAAACAAAGAAAAATGTAGGTTATTTTTAATTTCCACGAGATTTGAAAAATAACGACTTGTTTTATATCCTGACAATTCCCTTTGTAGTAAAATTTAAATTAAGTATATATATGAAACAGTTTTTGAGAAATTCTGTTTTTGTAAGCCATACCCTCATTTTGGCATATGGCAAAGTTTGTCAATTTTAGACACAATATGTGAGTCCAACCTTTATTGTCTCAAACATCTGTTTGCATTAAAATATTCCATATTGTGCCTTAATTTGTTACCGCATCAGCATTTAAGAATATGTTATATGAAGCGAGCAGGTTTTCTCAATGCACAATATATATTCATCACGTGACTAAGACAGCGTGTTATCTCCATTTTATCACTGAGGGGTCAACAACATAATCAAACTTGCTGCACTCTGCTGTTCGCTCAGCACTTTGATTTTATTTATGACTATTCACTTTGTTGTTAATTTTCGGAAACGTGTCGCCTTCAATAAACCGCACATTTTCTATGTGTCCCAAGGAGTAATGCCGGGTTTATGTACGAATGACTGCTGACACTGACGGATAGTATTTTAAACATTATAACGATGCCAAATGTATATGGTGTATGTTGAATGTTTATAGTACAGGTTATACAGGGATATGGATGCACTTGTATATTAAAGTCCTGTTTTCGTATATCATCTTACAGCCTAATGAAAGGGGAAAAGCTTTCAATATACCGTATTACATATATCTTGGAAATTCATCAGTAAGATGAAACCTTTTTAGGGTAACATTACAATCCCCTTTGGATATACCGATATTAAAACCTTTATTACGTAAAACATGTAACCTTGTAGCTGCTTAATTTGTATTTTCTATATTCGTCAAGAATAATTTAGGGAATCAAAGTAAAACTTTAGAAAGCTCGCCAAAAGGAGAAATATTATCATGTATAATCATAATTTAAAAGTAAAATAGTTCCTCCGTTGCAAATGTTTTACCGGAGTGTTTATTAGAAACAGTTTGCTTTGCTAATTTCCTTATCATAAGTGTATTTTAATCAGCAGGCAAAGTCTGTGAATTTCATGTAGTTTTCTTCCTCTTGCGTGGTGTGGCTCACCATGAATACGTAAATAAGTTTCTGGAACAGTTTTAGGAAACGCAGTTAGATCTGGTTAGTAAAGTGTTTTAGATATTGAAGATTTTTTTTATAAATTCATGCTTTTAACAAGGTTTTAAATTGTCGATATTTTAATATTCAATGAAAATAACACGTGATAAGCAAGAATTGCTTTGCAATGTCATTTGTGTGGGCACTGATTATTTAAATTTTGAATTTCTTGATACGAACAGAGAATTAAAAGCTGGTATCATAATTTGGTCATAAAATGACATTTTACGGAATTTTCGAAAACACTTTGGTAATTGATTATTGAGATTGTGTTAACATGAACTAGTATTGTGAAACACTGGTATTGTGAGTTATAAGAATCTTTCACTAGTTGCAAATGCGGATGGGAATATCTGGCTCGATATTAACTGTTTTGACGGTAACAGCTCTGCAGAGAGCCAGATATTCTCATCCGCACATGCAGCCAGTGATAGATTCTTTTTCTTGCATATCATACTCTACAAAAATAAAATTTTAAAAAATGACTTACGTTAAAGCGCTATTTTCCTGTGGTAATGTATGAATTTACGTATTCATTCATAACAGTAGTTCGTTCTGATGTCATTAAGAGCACGAGAGTCATATTACGTCGGCGGTTGTAAGATGAGATTTTCCAGCACTGGTTTAAAACTGCAGATATCCCGATCTGGTATGCAAGAATACAAATGTTTGATTTTAGTAATCAAAGCGTTGAAACCAATGCAATTTTTCAAACTGTAAGAAAGACAGTTTGAATTAGCTAAGAACTGCTTACTATAGACTTAGTGAATGCATACTCAATTTGAACATTCTTTTGGACAGCAAATATCAGTAGCATGCAATTGTCAGTATAATTACTGTAGTTTCAGACATATCATGTTTCGGAAAAGTAAGAACTAATTTTTTTAACTATCAATTTAGAATTCTATATGTTAGATTATCAATGTCTACAGTATCCTGCCTCTACAGAGCTTTGATTAGTCAAACAACCCTTTACTTTCAAGGTTTATTACTACGCAAACTAAAAAGTGAAGTACATGCCCGTACAAGTCACGTGGAGTTGAGTATTGAACATTTTTGAAATGTTTCAAAACTTTTAAAATATTTCTTTAAAACGAACAGGCACCTTAGATACACATACATTGATAATATATTTACAGATAAAATAATGATAAACTGGAATATTTATATATTTTTTAATCTTTGATTAGGCATGTTGTTTGATATATGCCATTCAACACTAATTCAGAACGTTTTTATCATATTATCAGGGACAGGTAGACACATGAAATAAACCCTGGCACTGTTTGCTGGATTTTTGCCTACTTAGTCCGGAAAATACATTTAAATATCCCAAAATCCTTGACCCAGAAAATCGCTGTTCTGATATGAAATATACTTAAACTTTGACAATGCGAACCCATGACGATTCGGCCCACAATATGATTAGACCCATTTTAGTAACTTTACTGTACATTATGGTTTAAAATACAGGAGTAAGAACTTAGCTTCATCTGTAGGTCTGTCTGTTTTTGCCTTATAAACGACTTGGTCAATAATGAATTTGAAATATTTAGACAAAGATTAAAAAATAATGTCTCTTGCTTTTTGCTTAGGCGTAAAAAAAAATATGTTTGTTTCAGGTTTCCCGACCTATCCTATTTTTTTGCCCCGACTCTAGAACATGTTTTGCGTGTTAATATTTTTAAGCATAAATTTATTAAAATCTATATTGAACATAGTCCCTATTTAAGTATATTGTGCCATTTTCCCCCGTGTTTAAAAGCCACTGGCATGCAAGATTTCTTTTGTTTGATTTGCAGTCGTTAAAATGAACCATTGCAGATGATTTTAATCCATATTACAAGTTTATATTACTTAAATCGAAAGTTTAATGAGAGCATTCTTGCAGGCGTGACCAAGACTTTTGGCATCATGGTCAACAGCTATTTTTTGTTTGTATATATACACACATATACAATATATAGAGAGATATTTATAAAGAAGGGTATTTTTGCAAGTCGAATCATGATCGAAAGTATATAGAAAACAGTACGGTTTGGAACCTTGTTACAGGAATTTTACGATATTTATAATAAAGAATAGAAACAGGATGCAAATGCCAAGTTTCTTGATATGATCTTATTTAAGTCAACCGCAAAATCTCTAAATCTTGAAGTTTTTTATTTGTCTTAGAAGATTGCATTTTATCATGAACTGGAAAATTAAGTGCTGGCTATTTATTGAAAAACACTGTTAGCTGTGGTTACATTTTCAATTTTAGGTAGATTTATAATTCCCGTTACGTGTACTACATATTTTAAAAGTTTTAATCGCTTGAGCATTTTCAGGTATTTTATTGTAAAATTTCTTCATCATATTTGTTCTGGACACTGGTAATAATTTAGTATTTGTGATACAGACGAATGGTTGGAAGCCGGTATGTTAACCTGATCAAGGAATGGTGTTTTGCAGTTTTTAAATGCACCGTCGTGATTTTGAATGTAAGAGCTTACCGCACACCGTCAAGTCATTCTGTTGTGATCAGACATCAGTAATTAACATTTTTTGCAAATTTCTAATTGAAGTTTTGATGTCAATTTGAAATAACTGTTTTTATTTGCAGACCATTGGATGACAGAAACGATCCATTACTTTGAAGCCGTGAATATTAATTATAAAATGAAGTCACGATACTGGTTTGCAGCGATCCTTAGTGTGTTGTTGCTACAATCTAGCATATCTGGAGGACTCAGGGTTGAGAAACGAAAGCTATGCAAAATACTCAAGAAGGGAAATACAAAAATATGTACAGATATCAATCAAAAATAAAAAAGGCGCTTGCGCACGATCTGGAACTCACAACAAATGTGGATTTGTAGGAAGTAAATGCATGTGTTGGGATAGCAAACAGCCAGGATAGATGACAATACCGTAACAAACATTTTATCGGGAACTGCATAATTCAGCATGACGAGCCTTTCTATGACTTTAATATATACACAAAGAAAAACGTTAAGAACCCTCTGAAATTTTAGAGTGACTTATCTAACGAAGCTTTATTAAGAGTATAAAGTGTAATTTGATTCTTCAGATGACATCCGTACTTCATACGTTCAGTAGCAGAGTAAACCTTCACCATGCCTGGCTGACCTACCTGACCCTGACTTGAACCTCGGATCTTTTTAAAGACAATCTGCTTACACTCGCAGTACAAAACTGTTTGCAGTTCGTGCAGAGGGTTGCTGTTATGATTTACAGCTTTTTTTCCGTCGTTTATTTATAGGTGATTTCATGATATAATTTTTCAAAGTATTTAGCTTCACCCTTTTCTATATGAATAATAACTACAGGGTTACATAAGTATATCATTCATTTGCATACGCTGTCAGTTTGTCATGAACAGAATATGTATTTTACTGAAAACATGAGGACACACTCCTTTATTTTCTACTTAAAAACAAAAATAATATCAAAGCATTTGCAGTTTACGTACTATAATATTACTGTTCTCGTTATGAAACTTGACATTGATTTACTAGATGTTTGTCCTACACTCAACCGGTTTAGAAACGCAAAAGCGGCAAAATACTTATTCTAAGTGTTATCGTACTTCAAATTTATTCAAATTTTATACACAACAAAAACAATATAAAATTGAATTCTTGTAAAAGTTTCAATAAATTCATCGCAAAAAATGACTTAAATAGAAATAAAAACAATAGCGTCATTCAAATAAAAATGTTCAACTGGGGAAATCTTTGCGTTTCTAAATAAGTGTAGTGACCTTAGTATGGTAGTTATTGCAAACAGGCGGTGTGCAGACATCCCAATAGTCTAATAATCTAATAATCGCTTCGGTGGTCTCTTCGTAAATCATTTCTAAAAAAGACTTTTCGTAAGAGAATGTCTTCAGCGAAAACAATCACCTTCTTAAAAGAAAACTACTAGATATAGAATTATACAACAATCAATATTCTCACTTTTTCAATTGGTGGATCTTTTATGGATACGTATTTCATCCAATTGGACACTATCAACGACTATTGAGAGTGAATGACTGGCACAGGCGCTTCTCGTATCGTTTGAGTAATTGGTTATTACTCTTTCTCAAGTACAAGATGAAACAGTACAACAAGACGCCGCCAAAGATTTTTTTCCATTTTGATAGCACTCCGTAAAGTGATTGGTTGGTTTCTCATACATTCATGTATACATTGTTATTACACGTTAAATATCAATTACTCACTTTAAAATTGAATAATGATACCTTATACTGCATGTGTTATATCTTACATGTATTTATGATTTTTTAACTATGTACATGTATTGGATGACACGTAAACTATTTAACTTAAAGGGGCAACTGGACTATATAAACTACTAGATGGCGCTGGGGCAGGTTTTTCAATATTTTCAAACATGTTTTAAATTAGAGACCCTTTTTCTTCAATTTTGACAAAGTTAACTGTTTCTTTTGAAATTTGTTACAAAGGTAAACTGTGCCATTTCAAAACAGTTCAGCCAAAAATGTTAGTTTCATATCACTTCTAAAAGTGACTTTGTGAAAAAAAATCGTCTGAACATATATCATTATGCTCTGTAGTTACAATATTTCGTTCTGTACATATGTCATTATGTTCTGTAGTTATAACATTTCGTTCTGTACATATGTCATTATGCTCTGTAGTTACGTCATTTCGTTCTGTGCATTTGTCATTATGTTATGTAATTAAGTCGTTCCGTTCTGTACATATGCCATTATGCTCTGTAGTTATGTCATTTCATTCTGTACTTATGTCATTATGCTTTGTAGTTACGTCATTTCGTTCTGTGCATTTGTCATTATGTTCCGTAGTTAAATCATTCAGTTCTGTACATATGTCATTATGCTCTGTAGTTACGTCATTTCGTTCTGTGCAGTTGTCATTATGTTTTGTAGTTAAGTCATTTCGTTCTGTGCATTAGTCATTATGCTCTGTAGTTATAACATTTCGTTTTGTGCATATGTCATTATGCTCTGTAGTGAGATCATTTCGTTCTGTGCATATGTCATTATGTTCTGTAGTACAATTATTTGTCATTATGCCCTGTAGTTATAACATGTCGTGCTGTGCATTTGTTATTATGTTCGGTAGTGCACGCACTAACTTCTTTACGTTATGTGGAAATATTTGCTGTGACTTTTAAAGGGACATACCCTATAACTGATGGCAAACTGAATAACAACCAAAACATAAATAATATATATAATCTTTGGAAGTATTATAACGTTACCTAAAAGTTTCAGCTATGCATTCCCAGTCATTATCGATAAAATCAGCGGTTTAAAATATACTGCAGCACCGTAAACCATTCAATAATCTATGTAGAGTTGTTGTTGTACTATTAATGGGTGGATGCGATTTATCATAGAAAGCCTCTATATTGATTAATCGAGGTTCTTGTTTAAAAGTGCATTTATTTATCAGTTTACGTTCATTGAACACATAATCTTTGTTTTGAGAATATATTCTGCTAGATGTAAGGAGTGCCCCTTTAACAGGTGACACCGGATGACGTTTTTATTTCAGCTTTAAACGCGCGTGCTTATAGAGTTTGGCTGGAATTAGTGAACTTCTGAATAACTTAGGCCTTGAATGCCCAATTTCCCTGAAATGGCAGTATCAAAAATAAAAGTTTACAATAGATTTCAACAAATGGGACAAAAAAGCAGGAATTGAAATACAGAAATAGCTTACTTATTGAATTTAAAATACTCTTTAAAATGGCCATTTTGAAAATTGGTTAAGAAAAATGCTCAACACACAAACTAGATAGTTGTTTTTGAAACAAAAGCATATGTCTTTCCTATGGCAGTTTGTAAGTAATTGTAATACTGATTAAGGATTTTCAAATAAAATGAATACAGAGAAGTCCAGGAAAAATAATTAAATTTCATTAATTCAACTTCAATGTTTTAACTACAGAGCATAATGACAAATGCACAGAACGAAATGTTTTAACTACAGAGCATAATGACATATGCACAGAACGAAATGACTTAACTACAGAGCATAATGACAAATGCACAGAGCAAAATGACGTAACTACAGAGCATAATGACATATGTACAGAACGAAATGATTTTACTACAGATCATAATGACATATGTACAGAGCGAAATGTTATAACTTCAGAATATAATGACAAATGCACAGAACGAAATGATTTTACTACAGAGCATAATGACATATGCACAGAGCGAAATGTTATAACTACAGAGCATAATGACAATGCACAGAACGAAATGTTATAACCACAGAGCATATGACAAATGCACCGAACGAATTGTTGTTACTACAGAGCATAATGACAAATGCACAGAACGAAATGACGTAACTACAGAGCATAATGGCAAATCTACAGAACGAAATGATCAAAGTCATCAGAAGGCAGCTATGGCGTTCCATACATGTTCTTATGTTATAATCTTTTAGGCCCCGTTTTGGTAAACCCGTTTATCTGTTGACTTTTACTTACTCTCAATGAAAGAGGTCATATTCGCGAGTATGATATACAGTGAGAAGTCCTTGAATTTGTCATCTCTTTCAATAAGAACGGCAGCAAGATTGTCCGTGCTGAATACAGGAGGAATCAGCACTTTGTCGATCACGTGAATAATACCGTTGTTACATATAATGTCACTGTTTGATCCGAGAATCTTTGACGCATTGTTTATACTGATGCCCTGAAATGACAATTTTCTAACCAATGTGGCATTATTATTTTTACTGCTTTATTTGGGTATTTTGATACATTATTTATAAGAAAACATGGCAGCGCTGATGCAATTCACATTGAAAACTTTCTTCAGTGTATGACAAATATTTTGAAAAAAGATATATATATTTATATACGAAAAAGAGCATAAATAAAACATGTAATTTTGCATCTCATAGCACATCGGTACAATGTAATTTTCGACCTAATCAGGGGTCAGTTTAGATATTGGTATAGTCTAAAACTGGTGTTATTAATGTCCTTTGATACTAGTAGCCTAATGCGGGGACAACCTTGGCGTTCAGTGCAGAACACCCACAATTTCATAGACGGTAGCAAATTGGACTGTTTCATATAATGTCACAGATGGTTCTAAATCTGACATATATACAAACGCAAGTTGATTATCAAATTCTACGACATGAGTCACATGACAACATTTGAAGTTTATTTGGGTCCATCATATATCAGTAATTTGCATCATATCATATGTTATACTCTGGTGATAACATCCGCATAAAGCTTTTTTTCAAAAGCGATTTACTAGTTGTTTTCCTGGACCAATTCAGCATCGTTTGTAGAGACTTATAATAAGCGAGGTGTACCAGTGACAAACTTAAAAGTACAGAAGTGTATAAAACGAAGAACACGCGTACAGGAAAATATGTGTGTGTACCCACAATAATACAAGCCACGAATGCTGCGTCAATGTAAAAGTAACATTTACTGTGCAACTGCTATCTTCTCTCGGGTGGTTTATAGTAATAAAATACCTACACCTGCATCACTCTTGATCGTCATGGGCTGCCCTTCTAACGTGTAAGCCGTACCAGCACTTACAAGAGATAGTGCGACATCGTAAGCACTTATGATATGATATCGCAGGATTTGCTTCAAAAGCACGTTATTGTGAGTCAAGGCAGCCATGATATCAGGATCAATGCTCGTCACAGCGGCATTCGTTGGAGCCATTATAGTGAAAGGACCTGAATCTAAAACATGCATAATGTTGAAATGGTGAGAAAAAAATGTAATTCTCATAAATGATATATCAAAACATAAAATGCAGAGGTAAATGCAAGAATCAACACCACAGGTTGAGATGCTGGCCGCTCAACCCGGAGGTTGCGGGTTCGAGCCCCACTGGGGTCACGACCATACTTCCTCATATGACACCAGTACTGGTTTTTTCCAGGAAGCGGACTCGAGAGTAACTCTGTCTTTACAATCGAGCTAAAAACAAATTAGTATAAACTAAGTGAAAATCAATATAGCAATTTGCGCAAAATCCATTGAAAATGTTGGTGTGTTTGGTTTCACGACACTGCTACGCAATATGGTTATATTGCGTTTATAACGATTTATAACTTGGTAGCCTATAATTTGAATAACTTTATTTGACGTTTCTTTTTGAAACGATGTTTCAGATTTCCAGGCCGAAGTTGCTATTCCGGTACAATGACACATGACACTTAACATTGTCCTCTAGACACAAAAGGCGATGTAATTTATTGAAAGCGCTTGCACATAAATTAATATTTTTACACCAGTTACATAAAATAAAATCTATCTATTCTTCAACATGAAAAAGTGACAAACTAAG
>JAUMHA010409546.1:0-10821 GCA_032359765.1 Saxidomus gigantea | reverse complement strand
TCGCCGAAGCAGAGAATGTAACGATCGTTGTTCCATCAGTCTGTGACGGTTTGCCTGTTTCTTTTTCTTTGGTTCTTTCTTTTTTATCACATACCTCACTTTTTACACCTTTAATGCATACTGTTGATTTTTTATCCCCTGAATGTGTTTGTGTGTGACTTTATCACTAACATAGATCACTGACAGGTCTTTAAATATACTTCATTCCTATCAAACCAACTTTAGGAGCTTATGGGTTGGTTAAAGTAAAGTTTTAGTATAAAGATGGTATACTACATGAACCTCTGCGTAAATCAAGAGTTTTGTGAAATACATGTACAGGTTTTGTGAAACTGAAAATTCAACATTTAATGTAATGAAAATTTCATACGGTTTATTACACTCAAAAAGTGTTTTGCAAACCCTATGACACTAGTCATTTTACTTTTACTGTTGTTTAATGTCAGCCGTGAATGAGTGTACAAGTTCACCATGCGGAACTCATACATGCATCAACAAACTTGGTGATTATGAATGTACGTGTACTGATGGATTCACTGGGAAACAGTGCCAGACTCCTCCTGACTTCTGCCAGCATAACGAATGTAAGAACGGTGCTGTCTGTGTTAACGAAACCGCAAACTACACTTGTGAATGTGCATATGGTTTCAGTGGAGTGCTATGCGAAATCGAAGCAGGTAATGGTTATAAATAACGTGTCATGATATAACACTAAAATATCTTCGTTGTATTTGGATGTTTGCAGACAGCATCTGTGTCCTCATTTTACTGTGTTAAAATGCATGTTCTATATGCAGCAAATGGTATGTACATGTACTTACAGCAGGCATTTGTAAAGTATCGTAGATTGACGTGTTTTAACTTTAAATTTTAATTATATTAACGAGTTTTCGATATTCTTTCTTTCTTTTCTAACTGTTCACCGCCGGAAGTAGAATTACATCATACTTCATTTATAATTTCTCAAAGTTTCTAACTTCAATCGCTCGCTTATTATGTTCATAGAATGCGCAAGAAAAAACATTTAATTTACTTTTGAATACAATTCCAGTAAAAATAAACGTTTTTTTTAAAACGTTTTTATACGATTTTCAACAATATGTACTTCTTGAATAATATTTTGCCGAAAAAATATACTTCTCGGGGAGTTTCCTCTTCATCTGATGCATTACATGCAAATCAAATGAAAGCACCAATGACGTACATGTTGTACAGTTCCTCAGCCTCGACTGTTGCATACTAAGCTGTGAAAGAAGCTCACGTGCCCATCCAGACACATAAGTATTGTTGCATCGAGACTGTTGTGAAGACTCATGATATTTTTATTTAGCCCATGCCACAGAAGTGAAAATACTGAGAAATTAAAAAGAAATTAAACAGTTATTTTGAAATTGTTCAGCAATATTTGTTGAAGTTGTGCCTCGTGTTAAATTGGTAATAACTATGGTTTAGGATCTCCACAATTTACGAATCTCGAAAATAGGTCAAACATAAAGTTGAAATGTCGGCTGCTTGCTTTGTTTTTTTGTATAAGTGTTTTTGAAGAAAAAACTTTATTTATTGCATGCAGGTAAATAAAGGAATGAGACATAAACTTAATTCAAGGAAAGGTTAAATTTTAACTATTTTCCTTGTGTTTTTGTAAGATGATTGCCATTTATTTCGTACAGTATCGAAAACCTATCATGATACACAGTTTATCTCGTTTCTATAACTACATGTATTAAAGTCCTGATGAATAAACAAATATTTTAATAACTATTAGTGAGATAGTTTTGGAACAATTGTATGCACCAAATAATCTCTTTATAGAGTATTTTGAAATGTAATACCTGTATCTTATGTTAATTGTAATAGTTTATTCATATGACCTGCGACACGGGAAAATGGGCCTTAGGATAAAATACTTGGAAACTAGCTTTCTTGCATATTTTGAACAAACAATATTTCAATATCAGTATTGGAAAATTTCAGTTACCTACGTCCAGTAGATACAAGATTACAACATTCTGAAAAAGTAAACCTAAGGCATCATTGTTCACTCTAAAAATGACGTCACATACCACAATTTGACGCCAAAACTCATTTCAATTTAAATGGGCAGTAAACTATCCCGGGAATCATTTCCTAACAGCATCATTTATTTTTGGTTGCAACATTATATACTTTTTCAATATAAATCATATCTGGTGAACTATTTCATGTCTTCTTTCCACGATATGCCTTTTTCAAAGGGTATAGCCAAGATGAATAAAAAGAATAATTTCAAATCGTTGTTGCCATAGTAATGGTCTTGGAGGATTTTGAAGCAAATAGTTTGTTTCCGTTGAGTAAAATATAGTAGCTATTAGTTTTTATCATTGGTTTTGCATTGAAAGAGGGTGGCAAAAATGTAAATTTTATGGGTTTTCTATCAATTATTGTCGAATAATGTAACAAATGTCCAAAGGTACATTTTCGCGCGTCGAAGGTCATTATAATTGCAATAGTAAGCATGTTGTTACAATAACAAAGGACTGAGTTTGAAAACTCTGTATCTTATGTTCTAAACATTCTAGGAGTTTCATTGTAGGCGATTTCAGACAATAAGTAATTCTATCCACCTTCACAATCTAGTCTTCTACAATGAGATCAAGATGTAAAAATCTGTACTTCTAAAGCATTGATATACAAATGTACTTATAAGACACAAAATAAACGGAAGAAGTATTAACAAATAATTTGTTTCATAATACTTATGCCGTTTTATGCATTTATATAAACATTTAAAAAACATAGTCGAATAAAGAGCGTATGACTTGATTCCCTATTTTAAAAGATTAAAACTACTGTCTAAGCGTCGAGGGTCATAAACCGAAAAAGAGACATTAAGCAGAAGTTGCTGCAAAACGTCATTATCTGATATAATACATCATGATGATAATTATCAAGTTGACGGCCAATGGTCGGAATGGTCAAACTGGGCTGTGTGTTCAAAGTCCTGCGGAAGCGGTATTGCAACAAGAGAAAGAAGATGTGACAGTCCACCTCCAGACCAAGAGGGGAATAATTGTACAGGAAATAACAGTGATATAAAGTCGTGTGAGGAAGTAAAATGTCCAGGTTTGGTAGAGTTTTCTCATGTTGTTTTTGAAAATGTTTTCTTTTACATTTAAGTAAAATTTAGATAATAGAATTTGTTCGTATAACTCACATTAAATATCACCTACTTTTAGTATCAAGGAATACCATGACGGGTAATTAATTTTTTACAGAATGTTTGAAATTGAGGAGGTCGTATGGAATTACCATCTCTTGTAATGAGACATCAGCAATGAGAAGCTGTACCATTGCCTGTAAGTCGGGTCTGTATTTCACAAGCCCACATCTACCTCATTATGAATGTGGTGTCGCCACAGGATATAAATGGAACCACCAAAATGAAAATAATACAAAAGCAAGACTTCCATCTTGTTCCGGTAAGTTTTGGAATTTCACGAACATGCTTATAAATAAATTTGTTTATTTGATATGCATGTATTTATAATTTGTCACATATACATTTTACAATGATGTTCTTTCCATTTCATTGAACTTCTAATGATTCACGTACATTGCAAGCAATCATGGTTCTCTTCTTGACGACATTAAATCACTACTTATACCTCTAGTGTCATAATATCTTTGACAAAGCCGACATGCTTTGGAAAACAATGTTTTTTGCAGGAATCAGTAAAATTCATTATGACTTTTCCTTCCAGAAATACAGCCACCGCGTGACATTAGCGCAGAATTTGAAGGCGTTTACGAGTCAATTCCATGTACAACAAAGAATCGGAAATTCGTGAAGGCTTCCCTTGAAAGAAAATTATCTACCCTAGACTGCGTGAAAGCCAGTTCCTGTCAAACAACAGTAAAAGAACCTGCATGTATGAATGAATCTTGGAATAAACGCTCAACAGGTGGCTCAATGACCGTAACTTTTGGACTAGCGTCGAGTGCTAATACTACGACAGGTTATTTTGATGATGCTGCACCACAAGAAAATACCACAGGTAAGGATAAAGACTGACCGGCATAAGAAACGAAAATTTGAGATAATCCTTCAATTTATCATGTAAAATGAATTAACAACATAAATGAAGAATGGATAATAAAAATTCAATACTTGTAAACAAAAATCTCAAAGTTGTGTTTTTAAGTCGGTAAGGATATTACATTGTATGTGAAGTGTTTCTGTATATGGTAATGCTGTGGAAACGCTTTTGTTCCAAAAATATTCAAACATTAGGGGCAGTCGTATATTGAATCAAACACTTAATTCGGTTGGAAATTTCAAATGCACCACAAATACAACTTGTAGTAAGATAAAGTCAAATAAAGTCAGGTTCTTTTTTGTAGTTACATGGAACTTGTAGTCAGTACATGTACATCATAAACATATTAGCCAGCTCTTGGGTATTGTTTCCCTCTTCGTTTTGTTTAGATACTACACAGGAGCTCATTGAGTTTGTGAAATTAACACTGGAACTGGAAAAATCAGCACAGAAATTACTTAATGACTCAGTGGATTTCTTCGAAGTGACAGTGGATGGAGCTAACTTTACACTAGCTGGAGGGTCTTCAGCACTTACACATAACCCTACAACGATATGCCCAAGCGGGTTTGTTCGTATCGCTGTATTTTGTGGTAGGTATTTGCCACTTCTTAGTAAATACTTCATATGCATAGCAACGTATTTTCGGTTGGTCTTTATAAAGTTATTTGTAAAAACATTTCAGTTAGTTTGGCCGAAACGTTTTAAACTTTATAAATTCCATTATAATGGTGAACAAAGCATCCTTTTCGCAAAGACTGTCTCTTTTTTAAATATTATTCTTATTAATATATAGAATAATTACATTTCTATGAAACTATGTATTCGTCAGTAATATAGATCTGTTATTGGACAAAACTGATGCTTAGTCATTTGCAACCTAGTAACTTTACTTTAGTACAGGCATATGCAAACGTTAAGAGAGAGAGAATATTGCTCCGTACCAAAATTGTAAAACAACAACATTTCAATGACTTGAAAACATATAATAATAAATACGTTGCACACATCCAACACGTTAAAGATAGGTCAGATATTACATTGCAATTTTTACTTTTCATAAAAATGCTTTCTGATTATACACCAATATTTTGAAATTTTGTTTCGGAACACATGTTTTTAATTTGTTCAGTCATGAACTCATATTTATTGTTGGCAAAGTTGTTGACAACATGACTTGACGTAAATTGTATAATGAATTCATCAACCTATTTATGTTTATTTGATTATTTTCATACTTCCCGGACATGCAATATAATTCGGCTTTTGCACCATAGAACCAAAGAATGTTCCTCAATGCATGGTTGTGTTTATCCATGTCAAACAATTATCTGCAACATTTGGCAGCCTAATGGTAAATGGTTTTACAAAACTTGCAATTATATCGTAATTTCTAGCGGAAAGTCCGGTGGGTTCCTATTCAGACGGAAAGATGGTACAAATGTGTCCCGCTGGACAGTATCAGGACGAAAAAGGACAAACAGACTGCAAGCAGTGTCCGCAAGGAAAGACAACCGATGGCATAGGATCAATCAACGTGTCAGAATGTTCAGGTATCTTCAATTGACTTCAGACATTAATTTGTTTGAAAAAAACATATAAAATATAGAAAGTTTTACGATATTAAGCAATATACCATGACATCAATCTAATGAAATATTAATTGTACAAATAGGTGCTCTTATATATACTGTGCATAATATAGTTATTAAAAAAGACACTACATCTTATGAACCATTATGTATAATCCATGATTTTGACTTAAATTTCATTTACAGAGGAAAATCAAAAAGACAGGGTCAATAATGATTCATCAAGTAAGTAACTTTTTATTGGTTGAAAGCTTATTATGTGTAGACGCAAATGATTTATGTTCATTAAGTTGTTTATTAGAATGTCAACTGTTACAGTATTATTAAAATACATTTTGTTTAATGGTTTCAGTAAGAGTTTATGAAAATATGTTGAAAGCTTTTTCTAGCTACATGCGTGTTTACATGCGACCATTAATTCGGATATCATTTAATTTATTGAATTCTATGATAAAATATTTTCATTGTTTGTGACATCTGTCTGCTTCTACCACATTCCTCATAGTCTAGCTATCAGATTGCGGATATTGTTTACATATATTTTTTGTGTTATGCTGTGCACACTTTATTGAGAATGGTACAAATGTATTTTCCTGAGGCCTACGAAGAATAACTTTATACACTGTGATACACATGTCAGTTGCATAATTAACAGGTGGTTCAGATGGTGGAATTTTGATTGGTGTGTATGTAACTGTGGCTGTGTTCTTTGTTGGTGTTGCTGTTGCAATAGTATGCAAAACCGTTTGGAAGAAGTATGACCCATTGCGTTATATTGAATATGGATGATTTAGAGTATAAACTGTAAAAAGGGGTCTAAAGCATCAAATATAGATTAATACTTTCTGATATTAAAACGGCAATTTCTGTCTTTTGTTTCTTAAATATTCCTGCATTTGCAAAATAATTTAAATATCATACTGATATTTCACAGTCAATAAGGAATGATTTTCTACCTGGCCTTGTCTTAGTAAATATGCACCTTTTTCATTCTTATCATCTTTCATCTACCATGCATAACTTTGTATTTCAGAAGACAAGATAACAATGACAGCAATACAAATCAAAATGATGTCAGTCTTCTTCATATATCAGGCTAGTCCCTACAACATACAGCCATGCACAAATCCGTAACTTTATATGTCAGGCTAGTCCCTACATCATACAGCCATGCACAGTCCGTAACTTTTGTTTAACAGTGCCATCAGTTTGTATTGCGTGTCTTCTGTAATGTTATATAAACATGTTGGGTTCCATGATAAGCAAGTTTAATTACAACGCTTTTGTACGAAAAATATATTTTATGATCATTCTAATATTTAATGGCTATATCCACTTGTAGCTACATTCTTCCCTGAAGACGCATGTACATATTTGTTTTATTTGATGCATTTTAATGTCGATGAACTCTTTACCTTAAAGTAATGATAGTTTCGATTTTCTGTTATTTCATATTTTTATCCCCCCAAAGGCAGACGGATGTTGTTTTGGTTCTGTCCTTCATTATGTACGTCCGTCTGTTCGTCCATCCGTTGTGTACCATAACAAAGAAACCAATGGATAGAATTTCATGAAATTTAAAATTAGTACACATGCTTAAATGCCGCGGAGAACTTTCCTCAAGATTGGCTTTGTGTCTCCAGGGTCTTTGCCCTTTAACTGCTGTCTTCTTCTTTAATCAATACGAAAACATTTAAATTATATTTCTCTGTAGTGGATTTTTAAAATTAAATTGTAATTGGCTCTAATAATTTAATGATCACTCTTTCTAATATCCGTACCCTATTCCTGGACTTATCTTAGAACTGATGCCCTCAAGGGGTTGTACATTTAGCGCTTTTCTTAAATATTCTATGAATGTTTCTTTTCTTAAACTTATAGTGCTAATTTAATTTAACTGACACCAACTGAGTTCTGTATAGCTGTAAGATGCAGATTAAAAAGCTACTCTTCAGAGATAAGGCCCAAATTGGGTGGTGAACTTTTCAAAATGCTTCTTATTTCTCAATTTTGTGTTTTCTAACATTGCAAAAATCAAAAACTGGACTTATACAGAAATCAGGTCCTTAAGGGGCTGTAGTGCTTATTTTAAATAATTATTTTATATAGAAACTTAATCATTCTTGTTGTCTGAAACTAGTGTTACTGATTTATTTTAACTTACAGTTAACTTTAGGTTTTTATGACAGTAACCTGAAAAAAGAAATTAACCCCTCGCAGACGAGGGCCCCAGTATGGGGTTTGGAAATTTTAAAACAATCTGAAACAGACAAACCAGTACACTTTCCACTTGTTCTTTTTCACTTATTTCTGTCATTGGCGGGTGATATAAATTCACTGAACTTGCTTATTTGTATGCAAAGCATGCCTCTTAATTAGACACAACAAAATTGTGTCTCTTTTTTCGATCGACGTATAGATATAAATATCATACAGCTTCATTTGTTTATAATCTTTGCTCTGATATATACTTGCGTTTTTCAACTTCTCCAGCAATAACATGTATAGCTTTAGACCAGTTGTCAACATCAATATTGATAACAATACTACACATTATATGTAAACATATTAAAATCAATAAACACACTTCGGACAAATTGCCTGTATAAGAACATACTTATGTAATATTGAAGCCGCCGTGGCGCAGTGGAAGCGCGTTCGCATCATAATCGAAGGGCCCCGGTTTCGATCCCTACCATGGTCACGTCGGCTGTGTCCTTAGACAAGCCACAAATATTTCCACATTGCCTCTCTCTCTTCGAGGTTGATTCCATCTGGAATGAGTCTCGAGATCGATAAATTTAAGTTGTTAGAACTTGTTTCGCAATCGAGAATAAAAAATTAGTATATATATTCTTATATAATATATTATAGTAACAAATAAACATATTTTAAAGCAAACATTCGATTGTAAATCTTGCAGTAGTGTTTTTATAAGGAGAGGTATGCATATTTTATATAAAGAATAGAAGCCAATTAAAACCGACCACTTACTGCAAAAGGCTAAATCGGTCAACATTGGCATGTTGTTATTGATAATTGTATATGTATATAAATAATTATCTATTTTCTACCTGATTGTATCAGGATGGCGGTCTTATTTATCAGTTTTGAGATTGTAATAGAAGGTAATGATTTGACTGATGTATATGAATATTTTTGTTATAGTATGTACATGTACATGTTACCTTTTACAAATTTAAGAATTTATTTTATTCTAAGGCAATCTTGTAAGTTTGGTTTAAATGATATAAATGATGTGATGCATGCTTGTTTTATGTAATACTCGATAATTAGTTTCTATGCCATTTTTCATAAGTATATTTTCCTCTATATTTTGCTGTACTGAATATAGAAATCCAACTGGCATCCTTAAACTGACGGATAAATGTATTATTGGCATAGAAAGATTTTCAACGAAACATGTTAGCCATTAATCCGTATTTTGATTTTTCAAGTCTATAATACAAATGACTATACATTTGTACTTACTTACTTGTGAAGGGTCCAATACGTTTCTTAACTCTGAACCGTTAAATCTTACTTGCTGATATTTTCTTTGGAACATTAAATGGCAAAAATAACAAATCGAGAGCCTTTTAGACAATTTTTTTATGACAATAATGTAGTGAAATCATTCATCATGGTCTATTGATATTACTATAATTCATAATGAAAATAAAAACTGAAAATGGACCATGCAAAAGGCTTCAATTCTGGTACATGTTTTTATTTTTTAGCTTATGCTCAGGATTTTATTTGCGAATGTCTTCATAAATTTAAGACAAAATATACATCATAGTATTTCCACGACACACAAAAACGTATGTTCACTCCCCTTTGTTGAATACTTGTCCTCCTGTACAACTTTCTCATTGAAAAGTTCAATACCGTTCCTGCCAAAGAGCAGTTCTTAGTCTGGCCAGGATGGAAAATGTTGGTTCTCCATCTCTAATCTGAATCTAAGCTATACATCGATAGCTGACAAAAAGTTAACCTTGTCTCAGCGGTTAATATATATTAATCAAGAATACAATAGCAACACACATAATAAAATTATGTATGTATTTGTGACTTATAGTCTATATCATAGCTATGATTAAGTAAATTCTGACTTACCGTTTTCCCACCTTTAGAACATTTTTGCATTTAAATGTATATGATAAGGGCGGAGTTTACTTCTGGGACCTCACAGCTTATCTTATTGGCAAAAATAGGCAAACTACGTATAGGCATATTGAAGATATGATAGTGTCACTATGAAAATTAAATATCGCTTCTTAATGAAATGGGAGCGTTTGATTGGATAAGAGAGCAGTACAAATTATAAAATGCTATCGTATTCAGTTCATTGTTATGTATTTTATATTTCAACTTGCAATGTGTTTATGCAACATCAAAAATAGAATAAATATATTGGCAAAAATGTTATGTCTTTATTCTGATTTGTAAATACTAACATATGCTGGTACAGATAGATGAAGATCAATGTCCATGATAATTTGCACGCCGTGACGGACAAACCATCGCCTTGTGCAGTATTCTCAGGACGGACACTGTGATGAAACTGGAACAGCGAATCAGTTCCACATTTATTGAGCTACCACTCAACTCCTGCGTTTTTTTAAGCTTTTGATTACATTATTACTCTTCAATAAATGATGTTATCTTTTCAGTCTCATTAGATTTGATGCCCAATCTGTTTAATTACATATTTTAAATTAAGATCGAGGTTGTTTTAACTAGTATTTCAACTGTTCCTATGAGTGAGGAATAATTCGCTATTCTCGGCCTTGTCGTTACCCTAATATTAATTAATATGAGGTAATCCAAATATGGGTTTGGATTTCGGTATATGGGCCTCAAACCTGAAATATGTTTAGTACATGTGCAGTTAGTATATCTTGAAAACTTTTTGACTTGCGAAAGATGAAATTGGAAAAGTCAAAAGGTAACGAATGCGAATTATTCAAACTGCATGCAAAAGGGAAAACATAAAGCAAAGGCGCACGTTAATAATTCATAACATTTTTTGCTTTTTTAAAAAACGCCTTTTACTTATCATAGTACTTGCCTTAATAAATTTTCAAGATGTTAAGTCAATATGTCAAAGAATAATGGATGGAGATTGGAGAAGGTTATGCGTAATAAAT
>JAUMHA010409534.1:0-22670 GCA_032359765.1 Saxidomus gigantea | reverse complement strand
ATGTTTGTCACGTGATCCGAGGCAGGTTATTTATCGTATTACGCTCGTTTCCGGACCATACTATTTGAAAGACCTTGATCTGGTGCCTTTTCTCTGACAGTCATATCGACTGTCTAGAAGTGCTGCTAGATTTGTGAAGAATGACTACAGGCAAAATAGCGTCACCAACATTAATGGAACACCAATCAGGAAAGGCATGAGCAGACAAGGGCAGCGATACTCGTACCTGTGAACCATTTTTATAGGAATGAAAGGATTTGTCCTAAAATTTAGGGAGATGGATCATTTTTGTGGGAGATTTTAAATGTGTGTGTGTCAATGAACTTGCCACCATGGCAAAGAAGTGGCAAGTTCTATAATACAATACATTACACATGCTACTAGTACAACATATTACATAATATTTATTTATTGTCAAAAATTAACACACATTTTCAACTCTTGGGATCAAAGGGTTCTTGGTTCGATCCTCAACATGGCGGTAGTTACCTCTCTCTTTCCAACCGAGGTTGCTTCCATCTGGAACGAGTCTCAAGAGTAATTAATCTAAGTTGTGAGAACTTAATTATATAAGTATTAATAAGTAAGTGACATTGACACAAGTGGCATTGAAAGGCTGCTTTAAACATCTGTATTAAATCATGGCGTTTAAAAATCTACTTTCACTTTCTGTTCTCGACATAATATATCTGGAAAGAGAATGCTGGATTAAAAAAGATGCACATAGAAAATAGATTGAAAAATAGCTTGGTAATAAAAAATATCTTGTATTGTGTATAGAAAATGAAAATGGATTTAGAAATGGCCAAATTGTGATCATACCATGTACAAGCTCTGACCAGAGATTCTGCAGATAACTCCAGTTTACAACTGTGCCTACTTAGTCTTCACCATTACATCAGGACCCTTGATGGGTACCGATATATATATTAACAGTTGTAATCCACATAATAATTTTTTTTAACCAATTTGATCCATTTACAGTAGTAAGCCATCTCCTACCAGTAGGTAATTTTGCTCTTTAGGGTCCAGTATTCTACTGCAAAAAAATGGTATGGTCTACAGATATTAATACTGTATAAGATCACAAACAGCTTAGTAGACGTCATTCCGGATCTTCCACTCTATGTTGCCAAGTCTACCAGTCTAAGGGCACAACCAGCACTAATGCCAAATCCGGGCGTGTACACTCATCAACCAAGACAGCTTCCGTCTGGCTACCATTGTCATTCCTAATCAATCTCCACTAAACTGGTTGTGAAATTCACAATGTGAATTGTTATTGGCCAAATATCTTAGTCAAGTTCTATAACTAGTGGAATCACCTAGGTCACTCTGGAGTTAATGCGCTTTAATTGGTAAAATTAGACAAATTTTGACTTCTTCAGTCTTTAACTTAATCAATTTCTAACAAGACTTCACTAAACTTGCTGTGCATGTTCAGTGGCCTTATGTCTTGGCCAGGTTCAATGAATTGCTAGATCACCCTAGTCACTCTGGAGATATTGGCCTTTTTTCTTGCTAAATTTGAAAGCAATGTTTTTGAAGCTACAGTAATGAATTTGTACTGTGAGTACAGTTTTGCAAGTCAATTTCAAAATTGTCCTCAGCTATCCTTGATCATGACCTTTTGCCCTACTTTCTTGTTTTTGAAGCTACAGTATAGAAATTTGGACTGTCTGTACAGTTTAGCAAGCACATTGCAAAGTTGTTTTCGGCTGACCTTGATCATGACCTTTTGACCTACTTGCTTGTCTTTTTAGTAATGGTACTCAGGTTAGCGATATAGGGCTATCATTGTTCTCTTTTAATGATTATGCATTTCAATGTAGTGCTAATTTTTTAAAGGTCTTTTTGTAGTTTATATCTCTGCTTTAATGTATTTTACAGTTACATGTCAGGCAGATGAGTTTTATAAACAAGCTGAAGTTTTTTCAACGGAACAACGAATCAGAGAAAGAAGAAGCTATTGTTAGTGTGGAAGGAAAGGAGAGTTATATAGAAGAACAACCCAAACAATTCAGGAAAAGAGTGTAAGTGAAGACTCGTAATGTAAATAAATGTGCACCTTTGGTCTTAACATAGAGAAAATCTCAAGTACAATGTATGTGTCTTTATGTGAGAGGTTATAGGGAAGATCGCCGTGACGTCACACGGCAATTTTGATAAGATTTCTGGTGGGCAGTAACAGTTGTGTTTACAATGTTTGTGTATCGGAAAGGATTTTTTTAAAAATTTATAACTTTTTTGCTATCTGAAGTTATGAAATGTTCTTGATTTTTCACTTTAAAATATTTCTTTTGAAAAAAATACCGTCCTTAATGACACTTGATTTTACATAACAGCTTGTTGCTGCTATAACCATTTACGAAAAAACAGCGTATGTTACGCGCTTGCGAATTTTTGATTTTGAATCTATATAAAACAAAAATTGAAAATAATGAATAAAATGAATATTTTATAAGCTTTCCAGTGATATAACACATTTTAAAATATCTTTTGTTTTAAAAAAGTTATGGCCGTTAAAAAAAACACCCCTAACAATATAAAAACTCGGACTACCAACCGCTGCCCACTATCAGAAGAAAATATTGCGCAATACAGGGTTTTGTTTGCAAACAGGATCTCTCCTCTACTTAGCTGTTTCTTTCAGAGGATGGGACTCTAGTTCTGATCCTTCCGAGGAACTTTGGTTAGGTGAACTTCCTGTCTGTAAATAACTTGAGTACATTGCTATTGAGATACCAACCACTGCCTGAAAATCAGGCCAAAAAAATCGTTTTTAATCTATCCCTACCCTACCTACTAGTACATAGCATTGTTTGGACTGTTGTGGGACTTTTGCCCTAAACACAGATTGTTTTTTTCCAACCTTTAGAATTTGTTGGATTTAAAAAAAAAAAAAAAAAAAAACTTCGCCCCTAAAATATTTGGGACCATTGCCCAAATACAGATTTGTTTTTGGCCTCAGTGAAACTTTAATCAATTGTGAGAAAATCAAGCTTAGTTGTTCATATTTTTGGCATGTTGTGCTGCACTAACTTTTGGCAGGAATCCATTTATCGAATTTCAAAATAAAAAAACACTCACAAATACATTTTATTAATAAAAACATATTTTTCATCAACATGTTATTATCAAAACACCTCTTCTTTAAGCCTATAAACGTGTAGTCTTATACTGCACAGGACTTATATTTTTGCTGTTTTTTTCGGGCTTTTAAAGTTAGTCCACTTAAACATGTTATTCTAAATTGAACTTGTGGTTGGACTGTATTTTCAGAATACTCAGTATATACTTTTAATGAAGATTGAATGTTAGAATCTGTATACTGGTATCTTGAAATAAGTTAAATTAAGTTAGATGTGGTATGTTGTGTTAATATTTAACTACAATTAACCTGTAAAAGCATACACTGTACCCTCAGTGACCAGTTATTGTTTGATAAAATATCTTATTACATTATCTGACTGTGATCTCAGGTCACCCAATATCTGTTTACGTGTCTATCAGGAAGATATGTTTATCTCATATAGTCATTGACTTGCTGTCAATGTTTTTTGGTTTCACTTGTGATGAACTTGATTCTCTTGATGTACTGGTATTGATAACATAAGAAATGTGTTTACCGTTAACACATCTGTGTAGTGGATAATAATCACAATGAAATAAAGTCACATAGTTAAAAGTATTACATGTATATGATATAAGTGGATGGATTTAACTTAATAGTTCTTATGATGGTTTGGAGTTAGTCAATGAATTAATTAGTTGTTACAAAGTGAATTCTTATTATGTGTCCATTGATGTAGAGTTTTTAGTATTTTGCTGGGTTTTTTTATCCGTTGAATATTTTTTGTGCGGTCGTATGAACTACGAAATTCATCAAAATAAAATACATTGTAAAATATAAGTGCTAAACATTAATTTGTCTCGCAAATGATTGATCGTATTTTAAACAATTAAATGCAACTTGAATTTTGGGTCAGAGGAAATTTTTGCAGTACAGGCCTAGAAACAGGTACATGTATAGCAATTTTAGTATTTTTAGCTCATCTAAGCAAGTAATACTGTAAAGATGAGCTATTATGATTGTCTGGTTTCCTCCATGCGCCTGTTAATACATAAATTTACATGTACAATGTAGTTTACCTTGCAACAATTTACAGGTCACAGTCTAAAGCCAGTCTTATGTTTTGTTGATCTGTAGTCAGGTTACATTTAGGTCAAAAACACACTCTTAAGGACAAATTTTATACTTAATCATCATCCTAATTTTGTGGTTATGTTTGTTTCAAAAATCTCTAGAGCTAATTTTAGTTTGATTCTTAATTGCAAGAAGAGAAAAACTAGGTACATTTTTGTAATAGGTCAAATTTATAAAAAGCATTGTGAACAAACACATTGGTAAAAATTTTAGTATCAAAAGCTCTAGTTATCACAGTTCAATATAACCACGCAACTTGAATTATACAGTGTAGATGTTCTCTAAAGACTCAAATGAGTGTTTAATAAAAGGGCTGTCATAGTTTGTATACACATGTATGGTGATGTAAATCTTCTATTCTTTGTGTTTCAGGTCTATTGAAGAAAAGCGCTCATACCAACCACCGGCTAATGCTTCTAAAATCATTCAGGCAATTACCTATGATGTCTTCGGACTTTTAGACAATACCCCAGTAGAAGACAGTGACAGTATAGATGGTTCAAAAGAAGACTGGTTAGCAATACAACTTGACAACAGAGCTCAAAAGTTCAATGTAAATTGTTATTTTGCTACCTCTGTATCATTTCTGACAGAAAAAAAAGTCTTACATATTTTAGCCAAGTGTTTTCAGCAAGTAACAAAGAAAGAGGGAAGTTGTTCAGATGCATGATTACAAACTGACCATGAAAAGTATAATATTGTTGTTCATGCCTGTTAAGCAACAAAGTTTCAAAAATAAGGATGTGTCTTTGTTTGACCATCACACAGTCATGGGTTTTATTACAATATGCAATATATTTAGTACAGAGGAATCTACTTCAGGCATAAAAACAGAGATAGCAGTAAGCCTTAAGGGATGAAAATTTACTTGTATCTGCAGTGTTTCTTTTAAAATTTTCTTGAATTCTTTTGCCCCAAAAGATTAAGACATACCATTTTGCAATAACAATCATCAGTGAAACCAACTTTTTTTTACTTTAAGCTACTCTGAAAGACATGAAATTATAGATTTATACTTTCTACAGGCCCAGGGTCAATTTTCACTGTCCCAGTACAATTTTTACATGCCAGGAACTTTGCTAATAGAGAGTTGATACCAACACTAGATTGTCTTTTAATGATTGTTTGTAATTGTGCTTATTGGGTCCACCATCCTCTAAAGAGGCTATAATCGGTACGACCCGGTCTTTTAATGATGGAAAAGTTTTATGTCTATATTAACCTTGACTAAGGAAGGGACTGTTATACAGATCTGATTGGCCATTGAATAATTTAAGCAATAAATCAACCAAATCTAATTAACTTTAATATCAGTTGACCAGTTAACTGCAAATAACAGACCCTTCCTTGGTGGAGGTCGAGTCAAGGAAGGTTTCTGAATATAGCCATTAATTTTGTAGTTAAATTTGTTTGTTTTTGTTTTTTTTTGTTATATTTATTTATTTTTGCTTTTCAGTTACTGACACGTGTCATGGATGAACTGGACCATGGCATAGCAAGTGTCGATCTGAACGACATGAACAGGGTGGCAGACGTCATAAAGTATTTCAACATTGAGGTCAAAGACACTTCATGTTTAGAAGACCTCACAAAATTAGACTTGCCCAAAAATCTTCACATGAATATGGAATATATTAGGTTTCATCCTGACACTGATAAAATTTACGATGGTGTAACAGCTTTTCCAGGACGGGCAACAAAAGTGACAAGCATCAAGTATAGAAGAAAATATAAGGGTTATGACGGAGGTGATCCTATTAACTATCCAGAAAAAATTGTTGGAAATGCATAAAATATTGCAGTTGAGTGGTATTTCATGATAGTAAAACATCGCCTAGCATCAACCATCTGTGTTTATATGAACTGTGTCAGATATGAGAACAATATACAACAATGTGATGGTGGTTGAAGATTCTAGTTTGGAAAAATGCAATCTTTAAAGTTTGCTGACACATGCTTGCAATATATATAACTGTTACATAATGTACTTAGAAAGCTTTGCATTTATTGTGATGAATTTATTGAAAGTTTCACAACTACATGGAACTTTAAAGAAAAACTGTCCGATTAATATGTTGGTAAACTTGTTTCAGATACATTTTTGCAAATACAGCTTTGTCATTAGATATACAGTCAGATGTTAAAAAAGATGAATTGTAGTTTTCAGGAACATGATGGTGATGTACATTATGATGATAGTGTAACATTATTAAAGGATTAGATAAATATTTCAAAGATTCTTGCTTACGAGTTGTTGAATGTACATGATGTATGTACTATGCTACCGCTAAATTTGGACAGTGACATCACTTTGTTTTACAACTTTTTAATTCAGACTGGGATAATATTGTGTATTTAACTGTTTTCAATTGACTCGGTGATAGCTTTGTGACAGTTTAGGCTTATAAGCTTTGTAACTGGACGTTTAAAGTGATATTACCATTCAAAGTGACCATCAAAATTTTAAATGAAATATTAATCAGTGATTTATACTCCTAGAATGATAAATATTGCCACAGTTATAACAAAAAAACAACGATCTGTATAACAGTTTCATTCACATTGAATATACATGTAGAGGAAATCTGTAAAAATCTTTAGGGTTCAAATTCCCCAAGATTCACTTTTTGTCTACTTATAATGCAAAAAAAACTTTGATATAAGTCATATTTCTGTGCAATATTGTATTTTGAAGAATGACAAGACAAAATTTTTAATGGAAATGACAGCGGGATAAATTAGTTGATGCATTTATGGTGTGATTTGAGCCTTCCACTATTACTCGAGTTGAATGTCAAACATTTTACCACGACACTAAATCTGCTTACTGATGAAAAGTATTAGCACTTGTCTCTTCTAGAATTAGGAGTATCAATTTATTGAAGATTTGTAAACAAATGGTGACGTCACTGTAACACAATACTTCTCGATGAATATATAATTATAGACCTAGACCTGGTCCCATGGTCAAGTGGTTATGGTCGCTGACTTTAAACAATGTTACGCCCCTTTTTGTACTTATTTTTTGTCACGAAATTATTGGTTATTCTGACAAAGTGTAAGAGGGCGACACAAGTGTTCTACTGAACTCCCATCTAGTGAAAAAAGCTGGCACAGAAGATGAATGTGTTTTTGTACTGTCCTTTCCAGGAAAGATGGTAGGATAAACTGCCCAATTTTAAATATCTAAAAGGCTGTTGAGAGAAATATTAAACCTGCAGAAAATATTCCCTTGAACGCCAATTTAAGTGGTAACTCCACTTTAATTCAAACAGAAGATACCATAATCTCTTGAAAATAGGCTGGTTAAATAAATGCTTCAACTTTATACAAAAGTATAAGTTAAAAGTTATTCATTAGAACAAAAATGTTTAACAATTCACTCAAACTATGACTGTTGTTGTAGGCTCTATTGCTGACTCATCAAATTTAGCTGGAACATGAAAACGGTTTGAATAAAATTAGTCTAAAATGAAGATAGACAATACGAATGTACCTGTTGGAATTGCGCTAACTAGTGCAGCCTGTTCCCAAGAAGTTATGGTAATCTCTGATGTGTAGAATCATAGTGGAAACTAAAAGAATACAGATTTATTAAGTTTAATGTTAATATCTTGGCTTTCCTATGAATTTCTCGAGGGAACTTTAGCTGAGATATTTTACAGCTGAAAACTTAAGCCAGACTAGAAGCTGACTGAATTAAGACTTGCTTCAAAGACAGAGGAATTAATATGCTTTAAAAGTTATGTTTATTAATGAGGTCTGAAATAATGCCCATCCTGGAAAACTTTTTAAGCTTTGAAGTGTGCTCAACCATGGGAAGAGAATTTGAACACAAAATTTTATAAATCTTTGAATGGCTAGATGTAAGATATTAATTAGAGGACTGGTGTTATTGTACTTAAAAAAAATACATTCTGTGATTATGTTGGTAATGGATCTCTATAATAAAGGTGATCTATTTCTCAGTAGAAAAAACAGAACCTCCATGGTATAGTAGTCAAGTGTGCAGATTTGTAGTCACTACAGGGTAATGAATCGGCACTTCACACTACCTATCCAACTATGTTAGAAAGTTGGCAGTTTCTTTTGGAAAATGTGAGTCTAGTACCAGTTCACAGAAATGATGGTTAGGTTAACTGTCTGGCTATAAATAACTGAAATACTGTTTGAAATAGGAAATTAAAACCCGAGATAAAAGGAAAAATGCTGGAAATTTTGCAGTTCTTTCCAAACACAGACTGTTTTTGACAAGACTTGAGCTCAGTCTCTCTATTAGGCCAGTCTCAAATTTTAGGCCTTTCTTTGAAACCAGTCTGAATTTTGTCTTTCTTGTAGACCAATTTCAAACCTTTTTTGAGATCTCCCCCAACTAAGTGTTGTGTTATTTTGAGAGAAATCTTGAGAGACCTGTCTCTAATCTCTGGCCTTTCTTTGTGACCAGTATCAGGCCTTATCCCTACAGATTATATAGTCTTGAATCATTGGCCTTTCTTTGAAACCGACCTTGAATTTTGGGTCTTGGATTGGCTACATTTGGGCTCATTTGATAACACTGACCAGTTGGAAGCCAGACTGATTTTGTTGTTTTATGCCTGGTGATTGTTGTAATACTAGAACCATTAAAACTTCCAGATCAACAGATTCTGTCGTTGCCTTATTTAAGTCTTTGAATACTTTAATACTGAAATTTGTCTCTATGCTCTTAGACTTGTGGCCAGATAAGAATGTCTTGGTTATGCAAACCACTCCCTGTTAGCTAAATGGTTTTGACTGGTACCAAACAGAGCTTACTGGGATCTTGAAATAATTTGCAACCAGTTTGATTGCTAAACCATTCTGAATAGTTTTCTAGCTGTTTAAAGATATGACTGGGTACTCCTTGCATACAGTGGTTTTAAAATATTTTATTCTTAAATGGAAATTGTGAAATAAGCAATTAATCTGACATTAAATCTCTATTTGCAGAGTCATTCCAAAAATTTGAACAAAAATGATTACACAATAACAACAGAAACTTATAACTATGTCTAGAGTGTTTCCAAAATATCTGATCATCACTGCGGATGATTTTGGATATAGTGATGAAAGGGATGCTGGCATTATTGAGTGTTTTAAACATGGAGCTATCAGTTGTGTATCAGTTATGATGAACGGACATTCTGTTGATAACGCAGTGAAGAAGGCTGCGGAAGTTGGAATACCAATGGGTAAAAGATATAACTTACATTTATACATTCCTCACAGTGTTAGTTAGATAAAATTCAGATTCTTGATACATTGTACTTTTATCTTTTGGTAGAATTCTAAATATTTGCTACTTTTAAGATGTCAATTATTAATTTCCAATTGGGCTGAATTTATGTATACAAATGTATTTGAATCTTAAGTTGTATTTTAGACTTGCATTTGAATTTGACGGAGGGTCGACCATTAAGTAGCAATGGGTACAACAGTTTCACTGATGCAGATGGATTTATGCTTGGGAAAATGGGATTCCGAGAAGCTGTACTGAAAGGAAGAGTCAAAGTGAAAGAGGTGATACACAAATGTTTTCACCCTCTTCATGCTGCCATCACAGAACAAAAATTAATGAAGTTAACAGTCTGTAGTGAATAATTTTTTCTCCTTCACTTTTATAAAGTAGTTATTACATAACAGAAGAGAAGCATACTGTCATATACAGCAAACTGCATATAATGACTTCGGATTTAGCGAAACTCCTGATATAAGGAACAAATTGTCTCAACCTGATTTTTATTCTTTCGTTATTTTATATGAAATAGTTAAATGGATATAACAAGCTCCGGATATAACAAACACATTTAAATCGTCCCAATGAGTTTTTTATAAATGAAGTTTACTGTACTGTTAAAATATTATAAGCCATTCATATACAATGTAATAATGAAAATATAGTTATATTTGTATAGCTCATAAACTTTTGAAAACCATTTATTTATGTCAATTCAAAACTCTTTACCCCTTATGTGTAAGCCATTGGAAGATAAAGGATGTTTATCTATCCTTCCTTCTATTTTTGCCTACTTTATATATTAAGTATATCAAGTTTATACTTCATGGTCAAAATGACATTTTTAAACACTTGTTATCTTGAACAGCTGTGTTTGTGTAAGTAACCGAGCCCAATTGCTCAAAAAGGTAATCGATAGCCCAGTGGTTAAAGTGTTTGCATCCAGGGTTCAAATACCAGCTGGAGAGGGAGATACAGATGCCACTTGCTTCAATCCATCCAGCTGTAGATGAACAGAATTGATGAAACACTTGCTGCCTCTCTGTCATGAGTGTGATCACATCTGGAATGAGTGTTCAGGAACAATTCAATAAGCTGTATATTAACTTCTATAAACTAAACTAAACACTAATGTTTATATTTACACAGTTGGACCTAGTGGATGTCTTTTGCTTAACTGTATACTTTACTTACTTTTGTGCAAATTTTCAGCTGAAACAAGAAATCCAAGCCCAGATAGACAAATTTAGTGAGCTAACTGGACACTTACCAGTGAAAATAGACGGACATCAACATGTACATGTAATCCCAGGTATAATTAACACTTTCTTGTATTTCTACTAGTTTTTGTCACAGAATATAGTCGTAATATCTGCATGATTCACAATAAGTCATGTGCGATAGGTTCCACTACGTAACAAAGCAATGGCTTACTAATATTATCTTTCTGTTTTAAGTATGTTTGTAGCAGTATTGCAAACCAGGGTTACATGAACATGTTAGTAACTAATGATTGGCATGCTTTTATTGGAGATCATTTTTGGCAACTGCCTTTTCTTATTACGGCATAATTCAGGTCTCTCATGGGTTTGAACAGCCTTAACCCCATACCTTGCTGGTACCAATTCTGCCTAAATTGCAACCAGTGGGTATAATGGTGCCCGGCCTGCACCTTCAGTTTGATCATAGTCTACACTGTTCATTCAGTAATTTTTTACATGGAATCAATTTATGGAATCAATTTCATGGTTCTAACTTCAGTGAATAAGTGTTAGATCTAAGTGAAATAATTTGATTTGATATCCGTAAGTTATATCCAACAGTTCTACAAAGTGACGAAATTAATGTAATATCTAGGTATATGTGAAGTGTTTGCTGAGGTGCTACAGGCTAATGGCTTGAAAATGACCAGACTACCTATAGAGGAAGACATTTCCAGTCACACATGGTTGTCACGACAACAGCAGGAGTTTATGGAAGGTGTTGTGAAGCAATCCAGGAATGCACAAGAAATATTTTCCAAGTTTGGAATATGGTATGAATAACTGTTGAAATCATTACTGTCTTTTGATTACAGTACAGTCACAATTGTTAAAATGTATCCAAGATTGGTTTCTCTATTAAAATGATCATTGTTTGTGGGTCAAAGTGATGTAAGCTTAGTATCTTCAAAGACCAGGGTTCAATCTCAGGTCAGGCCACACTTGCCCCAGTCCACCCAGCTGTTAATGTTTACCAGTAATTTGAGATGCTGGCTTGTAGTTACTGTCATAAGTGACTGCATTGATCATTGTTAGTGTTTCGAGAGCCACTACTGTAAGTTGACGGAGCTTGCTTCTAAACCTAGCTTAAACAAAGTACTAGAAACCAGCTTATTGTTCCAACACTAGTACAGCCTGTAAGATGATATAATTGACGTCAGTATAGCAAAATACCTGCTGTGGCAGTGTGTTCCAATTTTTTGGCATTCACACCTTTCAGTGTACATTTGTATGTTGATCTACATGCATGTTATAGCACTGCTGATAGACACAATATCATTTTGTGGAAGACTGGAAAAATATACCACTATGTGTTCGTTATTATCCTTTTTTTCTGTTCAAGGGCACCAGGATTCGTTGGTTTGAAAACAATGGGAAAGGACATGTTTGCCACTCACCTACAGTCATGCATCACTTCTGCTTTCACATTGCTGTCCAAAAATGATGGCAGACATATGCAAACTTCATCTGCCAGCACCACTGTTTCACCATCAAAAGTCAAAGACACTGCATCAAGATCCACTGAAAATGAGATTCCAGTTAAAGCAGACGGTGTCCCATTTGCAGCAGACGGCATTGTGTGTGAATTAATGGTGCATCCTGGGAACAGAACAGGGAATTCTGGGGGATGTGGTAATGGACCTGATGACTTTTCACAATCCCCAGACCGTGAACACGAGATGGCTGTTCTGATGTCGGAGGAAATGCTGAACTTTTATAGGAACAGCAATATTTCACTTGTTTGTTCCCATCACCAGTTAGAAAAAATCACTTAAAATACTAGAAGGTCTGCATATACACTAGAAATTAGTCTTAATTTGATGGAATATATGTTTTACATAAAATATTGAATCCTTGTTTAAGGATTTTAATTCAAGAATTTATTGCTAAAATTAATGTAATTTAACAATGCATATAAATGACTTCTAGATAAAAAGTGTTGTAGTTAAACTGCCTGAAATATTGCAGTGTTCATCTTTTCAAACATAAATTCAACATGTCTAATGGGTGTTACCATTTCAACTGCAACTTGTCTTCCATTTATTCAACTTGCCTGCCATAAATTAATCTTGCCTGATGAGCAAACCCAACTGCAGTTTGCCATCCATAAAATAATAAAACAAATATTCTGTTGCCAGTTTTAGCAAAGGTATTTAATATAATCATTGTGTTCATGTGTCCCTTGAATTTGTTTTATAAACCTATCAATTAGAGGTCAAGTTGTTTTGGAAAATGAATTTACATTGCACCCAAAATAACAAGAGTAACACTTTTAAAGAAACTGTACGAGACACAGAAATACAGGCATCAAGTACATCACATATTTTATTTTTTGTTGGTTGATTTTTATCATAGTAAGTATAAGAACTTACTTTGAGTATTTTGTTTACTATAGAAAAGCATTAGACTTGGTAAAAGATGCTTTTATGTGGAAAAAATACTTAACCATACTACAGCAAAGATAGAATTGCAATTTTTTGCTTCAACTCAATTTTTATAGAAAGAAATAATGATTGTTGTTAACTAAATACTGATAATCTTTTGATGTTATATAATTCAGGTTTTGTGTTTACTAGTCCTTTCAAGATTTAAGATACAAAGGTAATATTCCTAGTCACGCATCTTGGTCAGTAATACTTCAGTCTGGGTTAATATATCATGTTTGTCAGTCTGCATTTATTCATTGTATATTCTCTTTTGTTTATGTAATTAGCTAGATTTAAGATACGATGTTTGTTACTATCATTTGCAATATTTTAAATCAAAACTGGAACTTTTTGCCCATCTAATTAGTCTTATTGATGCATTTGAAAATCTTCCATTTCTTGCAGCTCTAATTCATCATCTTCCACTTCTATTTAAATTCAATATCTAATCAGGGCATTTGAACATACCAGTAGTCCCTTTTTTGCCCCTCTAAGTAGTCTTATTGGGGGATTTGAACATCTACCCTTTTCAATGAATTTCAATATCTTATCAGTTTGTATCATGTTAATTATAAATAAGTATGAGAGATTATGAGAGTACATGTAACTTTAATATATACTGTGTTATTCAAATTAAATGGACATACCCTATAACTGATGTCAAACTAAATAACCTCCAAAACATTAATAATAGAATTTTTGGAAGTATTATTACTTACCCTTCAAGTCTTAGCTTTGCATTCCCTGTCATTATCGATAAAATCAGCGGTATAAAATATGTTGCAGGACCGTAAACTGTTCAATAATCTATGTAGAGTTGTTGTTGTATGATTAATGGGTGGATGCAATTTATTACAGAAGGCCTCTATATTGATTAATTGTGGTAAAATGAGGCATTTTATGCTAAAGGTTCTTCTTTGAAATTGTTTTTATTTATTATTTTACATTAATTGAACACATAATCTATGTTTCGAGAATGTAATCTGCTAGATGTAGGGAGTGCCCCTTTAAATGTTGCAAATACTAATGATTTTCTATACTGAACTCTTAACTTTACCTTAATCAGAAACGAGTCATTTATATGTATGTATATGTGTTCAGGTCATATATTATATTGGTAGTATCATATATAATGATACAAATTTTTGTGTTGTCTTTTCAGGAAAAGGCGATACATAGGGATCGCTTTGTCTGTCTGTCAGTCCGTCCATCACACAAACTTAACGTTGGCTATAACTTTGCCATTTCTTAAGATTTCTTCATCAAACTTTACAATTGTATTGCTTATGACAAAAGGGTCATTATGCCGCCAAATTGTTTAGGTCAAGGTCATATTTGACAGAGTTATGCCCCTTATTGTACTTGGATTTTGTCATGAAAACTTAATGTTGGCTATAACTTTGCCATTTCTTAATCAAACTTTCAAATTTAAACTTAGATTATTAGTTATTCTGACAAAGCATAAGAGGGCGACACAAGTGTTCTACTGAACACCCATCTAGTTGTTCCCTATGGTCTAATTACACATATGAAAAATACTGGAAATAAGGTCTATGTTGGTATGGTGGATTTTAGTAAAGCTTTTGATTATGATGTAGTGTGTGAAAAATGGATTCAAGCAGAACTCTATTTTATCGTGAAGCAATAACTAACTTGCCTTCATTTCTATATAGAAAATGTGAAAATATCTAAATATAGGAATGCTTTGTTATGACTGATTCTGTCATCTCATAATTTAACTGTTGAATCTTTTTAAGAATGAAAATGTAAATTATGCAATGTGATAGAAGATGAATATCACTTCCTGTTTGAACAGCTATTTCTGGGAAAGACCTAGTATGTTTAGCTAAAGGAATTATTCAGTTTTGAAAATTTGTCTACAATAAGAAAGTTAAGCATATTTGTACAAAAAGCTTTGAAGTATGTTGTTCAATCTTAACTCAGTGATGTTTCAATTTATGGCAAAAAATTTTGCTTAAATTATTAAGTACTATGATAGCTTGTAAATTATATTTATTTTCGGTGAAGGTTTTTTTGTGTGTAGTTCTTGTATGTATGTACTGTTATACCTCATGGGTCAAGATTGACTCACTGGATATTGAAATAAAGAACAATATAATAACATGTAATTAATTCTGTACATAAATAGTGTTGTATGCATTAAGGTGGCAATATAGGGAATGGTGCTGTTTTCAACTATTAGTTTATATTATTTGTTTTCTGTTTATGCATTTAATCAATATAATAAACAAGATATTTACTCTGTTACTTGCTTACTTACATTGAGTTATAAGCCCACTTTGAATAACTCATACATATGGAAACAATATACCAGTAAATTTTTTGTAAAACAATGGCGTTACCCAAAATATGGACTGGGTATTAATAAGGAATGTAACAAAACCTTTTTAAGCTCCCTTTCAAAGATTGTTTTGTAAACATAGGTGGACCATCATTTTGTCGGCAACATTTTCATTTCCTTTCTCTAACATAGATAGCCATTCAATATCCTTCAACCTGTGGTTTTATGAGAACATTTGACCAAAGCTTCATCAAACTCCTTCAAGTGCTTTCAGAAATATAGAAATAAAAAGGAGCCCAAAGTTACCACTTTTGGAACATGGTTTCACTATGTCTTGACATCAACATTGACTCTAGTTTCATGAAAATCTTTTCTAGGTGATTTAGGAGAAACAGAGCTGGGTGTTTAAACCTTTTATCTTCAGTTGTGACCTTAATCAATGGTGGTGAAGTTGTCAAGTTGATTCTAAATGTCTCACTGAGGTATAAAGTTGACCTACGTAAATGAAAATCCTTCATGGTACTTAGAAGATGCAGACCAACCTTTGACCTCCAGTTGTTGCCTTGACAGGGGATTGAAGGAGATAAAACATGTTACGGGCAGATGTTTTGATACTTCTGTGGCTATCCTATTGCTAACTCTACTGTTCTTTCTGCCAAAAAAAACTGTAGCCACATATCACTGCATCAAGTTTACAGTTGTGTCTTCCTAGTCACACATGGTCTAAATGTGACAGACAGACAGATGGCTGGAGACCATACCTATATGCCCCTCCTCCTTTGCAATGGAAATAATGAAAACAAAGAGAACCAAGACTCCGGGGTCATAATTTGAACAATCTTGGTAGAGGTCCACCAGAAATTCTACATGCCAAATATGTAAGCTCTAACCTTGTGGTTTCAGAGAAGAATACTTTTGTTTTTTGCTAGTAATATACAAACCTATGTAAAATCAAGTGACCCCTCCCCGGTCAGGGTCAATTTTGATTAGGGGTCATGATTTGAACATTACTGGTAGAGGTCCTCCAGGCAATGCTACCAGCTAAATACCTAAGCTCTAATCTTGTGGTTTTAGAGAATTTTTTAATTTTTCCTTTTTGTTACCATATCAGCCAGAGTTCAGCATGGAATGGAATTCTTTGAACAACTTTGAGCTGTGTGCAAGGAAATTCCCTGCCAAGTTTCATAAACATTGGTCTAGTGATTTCAAAGGAGGTGTCATTTGAAGGAAAATGCAAACAGTGGATTCACGCAGAATTATCCTAACAGCTCACCCTGGCAATTTGTGTCACGTGAGCTAAAATCAAATAAATGAAGAAAACAGAGAAAATTTAAATAATGAAGTGTAGATTCATATTGCATCATGTGAAAGACATTCAACACAAATGGCAATTTCAAACTTTTATTTTTGTCTTTAGAAAATATTTTACAAATATATTTGATTTAACATTTCAGTTACTAGCCATAAGTCTACAGTTCCCAATAATAAGATAATAATGCTTCTTAAAATTTATGGTCAGCAGACTGCAGTTCCAAGTAAGTTTGGAAATAATACACTACCCCACAGGTCAATTCTTTTCCATTGGGGATTTTGCCAAACAGTGAGAACAGACCAGCTGCGATTTGCTATTCATGCAGTTATATATTAAGGTGAATATTTCCATCACTTGAATTGACATGCTATGCATATAAACAGTTATGTTACATTCACATGGTAACTTGACCATCAACATAAATGTGTGTCTATTCAGTATACAAAATCATATAATTCCAATGCTTCAGAATCTGATGAGTTTTACATAATTTTAAAGCACAATACAGATATCAAAAACAAAACAAGTTGATGATTATTTCTGAGAACATGGATGTTATCACTCACAAATTACTTACAGCAAACTTTTTGCAGAGGTACAGTATCTATTTGTTGATAGGTTATATGTGCATACATCTTGATTTCTCTTATTCTTCTGAAGTTATGTAATGTTCTCTCAAACTATCATGGATATTTGAGTACAAACAATCCAGGCATATTTGTTCAACATGCATCAATGCTTCAAGAGAGATCATTCTGTTAAATATTGATCAGCACATTGTTACTTACATGGGTGGGGTATTTCTTCACAGGCAGTTTTACCCATAAAGAAACTAATTTATTAACAGCAAGCCAGATTCTGATACTGACTCCAAACATAGTACAAATGTAATAACAGTTACTTGATTAGTACTAACACCAGCTCTTTACATTTCACATGTATTTTATGCAGCATTTTATGAAACAGAAAAAAAATCACAAGTTCATAATCAGATAGGTATATTTCATTTTCTTGAGTCTTGGAAATCAAACAATGCTGATGAAACAATTACAAAATTAATGTATGAGGAATGAATTCATTACAAACTGAAAGCACTTTGGTGTGAATGTTTAATTATGACAGCCAGAAGTTCTTCTCTAAGAACCCCTCTGGAAGCGGAATATTCCCATGACGTTTGACACTTGTTTCCAGTAGCAACTGTAATCGTGTTAATGCACCACCTCCTGCATCTGATGACACATTTTTCAATTTCGGCAACATTTCTTTCATTAGAATATGGAGCAATTTTAAAAACTGTTTGTTGTACACTTGGCAAAGGGCATTTCCTGTGACTTGAAGACAGTCGTATATCATCGTGCACGTGATGTCTGGTTCCGGATTTATGTTCAACACACGTGTAAGCCAAATCCATGCATGTTCTATGCCATGTGGATGATCTCCCCTTGGTGGGGCGGAGATGATGATGGAAAAGTAAAGTCTCATAATGCCTGACATTCTCTTCAGGAATTTGTCGTGTTTTTCAACAACACCATCCTCGTATCGGTATCCTCTGGATCTAAATAAAGATAAAAACTTTAGTACAGTGTTCAAGACAGGTAAGAGTACAGCACCCTGTTTTACATCCGGTCTGCTGTTGGTCCAGTTTTTTCAGGCCTGAAGTTTTCAATTCCAAAGCCTAAAAGTGCCATTTTTAATATAAACATGTAAAGAAAGATTAGGACCTAGAAGCCTGAAATCAGGATTAGCCTGGCCTATACATGAATTATTGAGTAATGGAGTATTGTAGATATTTTACATTTTTCACTTTCACGTGTTAAAGAAAGTGTCTTTCATATTTCCAGTTTTGTCACCGTTCCTATCTTGACAATAACAGGGAAAACTTAAAATACTACAAAAACTTTCAGCATCTGTTAACACACTGATGTTGGTATGACAAAGTTACATGCCACATAATATTGGAGCAAGATTTAACGAGTTTGTCAAAATGTAAACACATGTATGCAGTAAAACTTAATTGAACTAAACTACCAAGGTACTTCTGCAAAAAAAACAGTCCAAGTTCAACCATACAAAACTCTGTAAGGCCCGTAAGGATATTGCATAAAAACATATCTTGGACATTTACATTTCACAAAAACTGTTACCCTTGCAATCCTTTGAATTATGAAGTACCAGTAGCCTTCATACAAACAAGTTGAACATAATTTATGTCAACAACATTGGGGAACAATTTACAGAAAGACTTACAAAGTAGTTCCAGTTTTTTTTGCATAAGATACTGAGATATTAGAAATTTACACCTACTTGAAATAATCTATATCACTTTGTCCCTCCTGTTTAGGTATATAGTATGGTACGAGATAGGGACATTGGGCATAGAAGTGTGCTAGTAGCAGTTCTCCAATACTTGGTGATTCTCTCCACAAACCTGCAGCAACCATTCCAATAGCAAATGCTGACTCGTGTTTTGATGTTACTTGCTCCTCTCCCTTTTTCTGAAAAAGAAGGAGTTAAATCCCATACATCTAGTTTAAAGCCAAAAACGACTAGACTTACTGACCAAGATGGACAAAGAGGGATCACAACGTAGGTTCTGCTACCTGACAAAGGGAGAACATGTATATGAAGTTAATTTTGGGGACAAAATAAATTTGTTCGACTCTTTATAAATGTATAACTGCTATCTACTGTAACAGTGAACTACATATGCACAAGTATGTGCAACCAGAACCAACAAACAACCAAGATTTTAGGCATTTGAACACCAACACTTTATTTCAGACTAGAATTAACATTATAGCGGAATATTGGCTACAGAGGGGGACAAGCCCCAAATTTATATACAGTACTGGGGAAAAAACTGACGTCTTCCAGGCTGATAACCTTAGTGTCACTTCCCAACAGTTGCACACAGTCACCCTGACGAAGACAGTTATTAGCAGGCAGCCTGGATTACTTCTAACTCCTTATGTTCAGGGCTCCAAGATGTAACTCTGCCCTTGGCCTCCCCTCCAAACACAGAGATGGAGAGGGGTGCTAAAGTGACCCTGGAGTGCACCCCACACTAATACACCTAAAACTTATACACACAATGTACCTGCATGCCTTTTAAGCAAGTCAGGTCAGAAGATAAAGCCAGGTTGATCTACCCTGTGGTATTATATCACTTACCACAATCATTTTAGAAATAAGATGTCTACAAAATACTGGTCCCTGTGGATGTTGATCTAGCTTAAAACTTCTGCCTGACACTTCCATCGGCTGACAAGACAGAAGCTGCAGGAGGCGTTTCAACTTGTCACGTAAATGGTCCCCGCTGACGGGGGATATTGCATTGATTGGTGTATTCACAGCTTTCTGTATGTCAAACTTGAACTTCTTCAGCTGCAATGCATATAACAGTTATTTACCCTTAATCCCATAAAAAAATGGAAAAAGATGTACCTACATTTAATCTTAACACTACCATTTATTCAGGTGACAATTTACAGTTGCAAATAGTAAATTTGTATCTGAGAAATCAAGACTTTTTTTTAAAGAGATTTTCTATCAATTATGAAAAAAGTATATTTGGTGGTATGTTGGTAAGGTAATATACCAGTTAATAAACAGTTTTGTGAAGTACACTTTAACAAACATTTTGAGAAAACTGTTTTAGCTATAGAACAAAAATCATAAAAATCACACAAACAGTACATTACTCTAAACAGCTGAACAAAAAACGAAACAATAACTCTTCAACTAGACTCTTAAAAACAATATGTGGCTTCCCCACACACAATCAACATTTTGTCTTACATATCAAATAGCTCCTTAGCTCATTTTGAGTACGGCATATTAGTCGCATGGGGAAATCACTATTGTTGACTCAAACAAACAGGAAATACTAATTGTATCACCTCTTCAACTCCATGCACTCCAGCCTGTGTCCAAAATCAAGAAGTTATTAGTTTTTCTACATCAGATTCTGAGGCGACTTAGATTTTGAACCCCACAATTTGATACACTTCACAGACATGATCAAAATTCATTAAGATGTCAAAACAAAACATTTTATATTGTGCGACTTACTGACCCATTCTCTTTAATAGAATACCAAGCTTGGAAAAATGACTAGGATTTCTTCCAATCAAACAGTCTGATAATGGAGTTGCATCAAAGCAATTTTAAGGATTACCTCAATTTACCACTAAAACATTGGATGTTATGGTTTTCTTTATCATCTATACTGCCAATAACTGGGAGCACTTATATATATATGACACAGATAAGAACTCTTTCAATAAAATTTAAAACTCTCACTCTTTGCTATGACTGAAAATTTTGTTTACGCATATTTCAGGACCAACAGTCTTATTGAAGTTTTGATCCAGTACCAAAGATGGAACAGGGCATGAATCTTGATTTCAAGTTAAATGTTACCTTCCCTTGCCTACAAGTGATACTAAGAAATCACTTATGTAAGTGAGTGGGGCACAACACGTACCTGTGGTGAAGAAGAGAACACGGCTGTTGACTGTTCCACGTCCTTTAATTTGTTCTGTAGATGTGAATAATATCTGAAAGCCTCAATATCCACACACAGTGACTCTCCTCCTGAAACAATGTACAATAATATAATTCAATATCAGTTGTTTTTAAAATTTTAAAATCAGTAATTTGAAAAAAAAAGGAGTCAAACTGTGAGCAATATAAATCCCAATGGCATTAGGCCAAGTGACCTTGATATTGGTAGAGGTGATCCAGCAACCTTCATGTAACATACTACATCCTGTATGCACCTAGCAAATTAATGTCTTACAAAATACAGACCAAATTGCTCCTGCAACCACATGTATTAAAAGACTTGTTTCACCGACCACTTTTTCCCCCCCCTCAAACATTATTTTCTATATAACTTTTTCTAAACTGTGATTCTTCCCTATGTCCTATTTATGACCCTACAGACTGACAGGTCTTAATCAGACATCACTTATTCCTTTTCAATGCACACAAGGATAAATGTCAAGTAAATAATACATGTAGTTCCCTGGAATTTAACACAAGTAGGTTCCAAAATAATGACAAACAGCAGTTTGTTAAATTCACTATCCATAGAAAGCTCAAACTTGATCTTGCGAGATGGGAGAACATGCTCGACTTTTTGTATGACCTTGTCATTATTTTAATGTAAAAATTGTTCCTATCTAGACGAAATCACTAATAATACCAAAACAATATTGTCGAGTTTACAAATTATTTCAGCAGGATTATGTGCATAGCGTTGATATTAAATGATATACATGCTACATTGATCCATATACAGATGTTTACCTTGTTTTTATAACTTTGTATTAAAAGACGGTTTTATTACGAGTATTTCAGGAAGGGAGTCCCATAATACAAGTTTGACTGTATCTGTTATACTAAATAAGAAACAAGACCCTGAAGAAGGCTCTGTAAAAGCAAAAATGTTGGTCTTAAAATAAGTGTCAAACTAAACCTGCTTTGATTGTGTGGTTACATTACACTTCTGTGTCGTTTTATAAATAATAAATAAATACATCATGAAATTTCAGTTCTAGGGCATTAAAATAGTTCACTGTATACAGCTTACTTGAGGCTGCTGCAGCTGAGATCTGACTAGTGGAAATCTGTGCATGACCAGATGCTGTCTGTGAGGGACCTGTTTGGGGTAGTGGGGTTGAGGCAGCTAATGGGGTCCCGACTGCTGCAGCTGCTTGACTCTGTAAATTAATAGAAGTAGGAAAAAATATGTATACTTTACGAGTAAGAAAATATGTAAGTTTCTTCTTTTTCGTATAAGTAACAACCCCATTGCACTGAATTCTCCATCTCTAAAGTCTGCATTCATCCTTGCTGGATCCTGGCATGACTTATCTGTGTTGCATTCTGTTCTTGCTGGAT
>JAUMHA010409523.1:0-10822 GCA_032359765.1 Saxidomus gigantea | reverse complement strand
TAAGCAACCAAAATAAACAACAGAACAATGTGACACTTAGTAGTTTTACATACTCTGTCAGGTATGCAGCATGGAAAAAAGCTCCGCAAAGAAGAAAATGGTTCCTCCTGAATATTTTCTCAGAAACTGTGACATAAACATTGAATTTGACATAACAATTTAAATAGAATAAATTGATAAACAAAGAAGTGCCGATAGCTTTCGTGCACCGATAGCTAGAAATAAGCTGGCAGTTTTTGGAAGGGCTGATATTAAATTAATAAAGAAAGAAAATGGCAGGTGGTGCGTTAGAAGTTTCGTTCAGTATATATCAATAGGATCTATTTACACTACAAAGTACAAACCTGCATTCAAAGTGTTTCATTTTTTAAAACAAAAATGGTAGATTTTAACTGAATTAATTCCAAGAAAAATGATGTCACATTTCTTCTTGATAAATGACGTCACAGTGCATTAGACAGTTGAATGTACGCGTGTAAGGAGAATGCCTGTTTCGAGTTTTTTTTGTTTTGTTTCCCCACGTTAATAAGGTACAGTTTTGGATGCGTCAAGCACTACTGCATAGATTTAGCGCTAGAAATACATGCACAGTGGTTTACACACACGTGTACTTAGTAAACTCCTACGTAAGTGGTGCAATGCGGGGGTTCATATTCAATAAAGTTTTTATTTACCGCTCAAAATAATATTGAGCAGTTTTCTCCTTCAAACTGCAATAAAATCAAACAAGGTATGCAATAATGATCTGCTGTGGGGGACTTGCTTTCTCCTTTTCTCGGTTCCTCCCCGCTTTCCCTCTGGTCGGGACAAGCCAGTCCTCCACAAAAGTCCATGAAAGATCCTCTGATAATTGTAAATAAAGATCTATTTATAGAGTTTTCAATGGATAATAGAGAGAACCTTTAAACCTGCCTTCCGCCCTAAAAGCAAATCCAATATCTACAACCTTGAAAGCACTGTAACGTTAATACGATGGCTATTGTGAACTAGTTTCATACTTCTGTCCGTGGGCAGTTTGGACCCGATACATGTATCCTGTTGTTTTATTTAAAGGCTAATACTTAAGAACTAAAGAAGAGACAGGATACTTTTGTCACGAAAATAGTAATCAGAATTTTTTTTGAAAGCAGTTTGAGACAGTCAATTCACGTAAGAATTCAATGACAATTAGTTTAAGTTATTGAGAAAGACCAACACATCTCCTTTTTTTAAACACAGACTGATTGATGCACGTATTAACATGCAACAAATGAAAAAGTGATGCATTTCTATAAAGTAACTAAAAGTAGACCTATCACTTAATGTGATTAATACCCCCAAAAGACTGCTGTATCAACTGAAGAAGTTATTAGTAACAGAATACCTGACAAACAACTAAAATAGAGTTATGGTTCTTGGCAGTAACTCTGTAATTAGTCAAGATAGAGTTAAAGTTCTTGTACAGTGCACTTCCTCTCATTGTGATTGACAATTGTATGAAGTTCTTTTGAATTCCAATCAGTCGTTTTTAACTTATACTCCGGACAATGAAAAGTAACAAAGGACAATAACTCTGTAATTAGCCAAAATAGAGTTAAGGTTCTTGTACATTGCACATTCTCTCATTGTGCTTGACCATTGTATGAAGTTGTATTGAATTCCAACCGGTAGTTTTCAAGTTATGCTACGGACAAGGAAAATGGAACGGACGGACGGACGGACGGACGGACGAACCGACCGACCGACCGACCAACCACCGGGTGACTCCTATATACCCCCCAAACTGCGTTACGGGGGTATAACAATGCCCTTTACTTTGATTAAGCAAATCATGTTGTCGCTGCCTTATAACTAGAATTACCGCTGCGCTGACAACAACTAACGTATATATGGTTTTAAGGCCTGTTTTTATTGTTAAGTTTGAATGCATCAATCAGCTTTTATCTTTAATCTTCGGCTTTCGGTTTAAATGGAACGAAGACGCTGGAAGCAGTGTTTTTGTTTTTTTGGATGTTTGAAGTTTTAAAGTTGTTTTATAGTGAAATCTTATTTTAATTCCAGCATAATTGTAAAAAATTTCAACCTCTTTAAATATGCAAATATAAAACTTGCATATGAAATGAGGCATAATATACAAGTCATTGTTCGATAAATGTATAATGTTGTACAGTTTGTATAACATTATTCTCACACATGAAAATTATCACTAGTGACTGTCCTTATTTTGTTAAACTATTGGATGAAACAGTGCCGCAAAAGTTAGTATTGATCAGTCAATAATATATATAAGATATATATAAGTAAATGACTGAAAATAGTTTTGATAAGGTACTATAGAAAAGGAAAATGTGTTAAACTGATAAGGAAAGGGTTTGTGAACGAACTACTACACTCAAGTACAACGTATGCTATATGTAGTACAATTTAATGAACCTAACGAACCGGTAAACTTTCTGTTAGAAGATTGCGATATAGTCTTCAGTAAATCACAGTTATGAATGAAATGCAGAACATACTTTTATACACAGTACTGGCACTGCTTCGGAGCTCAACAGGTAAAATATACAGCCGATTTATGATACTTGATAATTTCAAATACTAGCTAATGTACTGAAGTGTTTTTTAAATTCAAATGGTACGACTTATAATATTGACATAGAAACATATCATGTTGTTTACGTCACCATTGTTCGCACGATTATGGATAATTTGTCGCATACCTATCTAGTTAGGTGTGCAGTTATTTAAATATTAAAATAGAAACTGTTCAGAATTATAAAAAATGGTGATACTGTTACTTTTTAATTTTCATTGAAGTTAAAAGAAGTGTGTGGCAGCTATTGTTTGTTATTTTTTGCACACGTTTAGTTATCATTCTTTAAATTATGTATCTTATTTCACAGCAAATGGTTTACAATGCCTTGAATGTCAAGACATGCCAAAGCCCGAGGATTGTCGCATCGTAACAACATGTTCAGGCAGCAGCCAGTGCTATGTAGAACAAGTAGTTACAAGTGGAGGTTTGGTTCTATACAACCTGGGATGTTTATCCGTAAGTAATATTTCAAAAGAACCGATCAACTTTTATATTTTCAACTAAACTGGTCGGCTTTTAAGCCCTACTTATCAGTTTCATTACAGGATTTCAGAAGTTTGATGCAAGAGTAAATAGTTTTCGTACGGGGTGTATTGTATCAGACAATTAAAAAAAAAGATTTCCCTATATAACCCTATATATAACAGTAGTGCCCCCCTGGTGGGGTTAAGTTTAATATTTGGGCATTAAAAACTTGAAAGAGGATCACTTTACAATATTTACATATATGTAATTTCTAGGGAGGGTTATAATTTGAACACTCTTGGTAAAGATGCACTGGACAATGCTACACACCAAATAAAAAGGCTTTATAACTTGTGGTTTTGAAGAAAAAGTTTTTCCTACATAAGTCCTCCCCACCATCGGGTCAATTTTGACCCCGGGTTCATGATTTGAAAACAAAAATGCCAGAGGACAACAATATCTGTGATCTGGACATTGTGGGTTTTCAAACGATTTTTAAGGTTTCAAATATCAACATATTTAGGCTAATTTAGACCACTATTCAATGCTACATACAAACTATCTAAGCTCACAGCCTAGCTGTTCTTGAGAAGATGTTTGAAGATTTTCATTTTGGTTGCCATGAAAACCAGAGTTATGCATGGAATGATAATTCATTGCACACCTGTGATAGAAGACCATGTAAGGAACATTCCTGTGAAGTTTAGTTGAATTTGGCCAAGAGGCTTAGGAGGAGATGTCATTTGAATGAAATCGCTGACGACACAAAATGGACGACGGACAGAGAGTGATCACAATAGCTCACGTGAGCTAAAACGATAACTAAATGGTATTTTAATTTGGTAATAATGGTTAGATTCATGCTTGACTTTAGTCTTGTTTCTTTATATGTAATAAATGAATGAATGAATAAACTAGACGGGTATTCAGAAGAACACTTGTGTCGTCCTCTTACGCTTTGTTAGAATAACCAATAATTTTGTGGGCATAACAAAAGGGGCATAACTCTGTCAAATACGACAGTGACTTACAATATTTGGCGGCAGTATGACCCTTTTGTCAGAAGCAATAAAATTTGAAAGTTTGATGAAGAAATCTTAAGAAATGGCAAAGTTATAGCCAAAATCTAAGTACAAAAAGGGGCATAACTCTGTCAAATATGACCTTGCCCTACAAAATTTGGCAATATTATGACTCTTGTCATAAGCAATGCAATTTGAAAGTTAGATCAACGTTAAGTTTTCAAGACAAAATCTAAGTACAAAAAGGGGAATAACCTTGTCAAATATGACCTTGACCTACAAAATTAGGCGGCATCACGACCCTTTGTCATACGCAATACAATTGTAAAGTTTGATGAAGAAATCTTCAGAAATGGCAAAGTTATAGCCATGTTTATGTGACCGACGAATGGACCAACGGACGAACGGACAAAGCGATCCCTATGTATCGCCTTTTCTCCGAAATGGCGACACAATAAATAAATACAAAAACAATGTAATACTTTTTCTTGTCATACCAAATACTTAAACATTCACTGCAGACCAGTCGGTGTACCAGCAAACGCTCACTAGCATTTCACAGTCTGAAGAAACGTCAAGGAACAGTTTCAGAGACAGACATAGTAACGTGTGTTAACTGTTGTAACGGCGACTATTGCAATATAGAAGGCTGTGGAACGACAGGTTAGTGAAAATAACAGAAAAGGTGTAAACAATATGCATATAAAATACCTCAGGACCAGATCATCAAGATAAGGTCTTGAAGACTAGTGGTCACTCTCAAAATTCTGAAATGTACTAAGATCAAAATGTAATGCAAATCTTTTTAGTCATCTATTATGCATTATAAGCAGTCATTAGACGTTTAGTTATAATTTGTCTCATTTTTAAAACAATGCAAGAATTCTGTCGCATAAACTTTATCTGCAGCTCTGAAACAGCCTAAAAGACCACCGTTGTGTTTTTCTTGCATCAGCCAGCTCGGTCCTCATGGTTGCAGAGATGTTACAATGTGTGAACCAGATCACGTAAACTTTATTTATTTATTTATCTCTCATATGTTGTTTCCATACATTTTTAGAGACACGAATCACTTACTGTTCAGTAAACTTAACTGTAATCGCCCTTAAGATTCTCTGTTATGTTGTTCTCGATTCTAACAACCTTGGTTCAATGATAGCGCTCTATGTACCAGAGAACAACATTTGTATGTGAAGCTTATAATCCCATGCTTAATAGCATTTTTTCTGACTTATTTGATCTCATTTTATATTCGAATGTGTCATTTACTCTTTCTTTACGGCACCCAATCGTAGTAGAAGTCATTCAACAGCATTTGCTATTTGTCAACCAATTCAGGCTTGTCATATATACTTTGTCTGTTCTTATACATGAATGTGCATATGGCAGTAAAACAGTAAACTTGAAGACCACAAATACTCGACAAGCAGCTAAGTAGTTGTTCCACCCCTAAACAATTTCGTTGCTCAATGGTTTGTGTCTATCTTTGTCATATAATTTTATTTTAACGGATATCAATCTTTTCCTTTTATCATAGGTCACATGTCAGAAGAAAGGGTATTTGGCAGTCTGATGGAATATATATTTTAGTTGAGCAGTTTGTGCTTTTCAAAGATAACTGAGAAACAAAAGTCGAAGAATTCTAAGAATTATGTTTTGAAAGTGTACATATAGTTCGTATTTTTACAGATGTGTACCCTAACTGAAACAGCGGTTTTAGGCTCTCATCAATGGAAGAGTCGGTGCACACCGACACTTGTAAATATATTATTATTTTCAGTAACATGTTTTATTTATCACTAAAACGATGCAAAGTTACGATACTGGCAATATCAAGTACGTGATCGTCGCAACAATAGAAACACGTCAAAAGGACTTGTCAAACCAAATGTTCAAATGTTTATAGTTCAAAAGAATATTGAACAGTTAAAGTGTCTCTTCTTAAAGAAGTTTGACACATCAGCTTTTCTTAGTTACAACGTTTTCTATAAGTTATTTATAATCATCAGCTTAATGCAGATTGGTATTAATTCGGCGTTTTCCATCCGTCTTTTTTACTCCGTCCGGCTGTCCATCCGTCCGGAGCCATATCGGAGACATGATTGGGGCTATTTGACTAAGACGTGGTAGAAATATTAACTACTAGAGTTTCAGTTTAATTGACAAAAATCTAGAGTTATGACCCTTCAATTGTTCTTGCACAATTTATATGGACATGAAGCCCTTTCTATAATATTAATCGATTTATTTATTAGAACGAATGATCATCTTATGAGTGTTCCATTTTACATTAAACCTTAAAGGGAGTGGAGCTGTTTTCAATATATGTAAATGTTATATATAGAGACGTGACATAATTTCTTTTTTGTAATAAGTAGACATTTATTTGATTTATTATATGTATACTTTCATGGTCAATAACCAAAACTGCTGTAAGAAAAGTGAATTGTTTTTTATAAATGACTCTGCCATGGGTTGGTTATCTTTTTCTTATTTATAAAAATGCTAAAATTCATTTTTTGAAAGTAATTATCAGGAATTCATATCATTTAACAAATAATAAACATGAACCAATGCATGTAATTTACAACATTCTTTCAAATAAAATTATTAACTTAAATAGTTACCCCTCCAGTGGGTTTGGCCATTGAAATTGTAAAATGCTCAAACAAATCCTAAATTCATGTGCTCAAAATGTTATTAATCGGCTCAAATCAATCATATTATAGCATTTACCAAAGATGCTTTAGGAAAATTCACCCATTAGCAGGAAATTCATACCCGCTGTTAAAAGGATCTCTTTCTATTTAGAAACCCCAAAAGTTTTATCTGTCAATCAAGTTGCTTCAGCAATGTGGTTCTACGGTAAATTTGTATCTATAATCTTGTGACGGAAAGATCGAATTGCTATTAATTTTAAACACTTGATAGCTACTACCATAATTTTTTTTTCAGCAATGTCAAATATTGGGCAACCAAAGTTTGGCAGTAAACAGTGGTCTCTGCTACACATGCTGTCAAGATGACTTTTGTAACAACCAATGCGAGCAGCCATCAAGTACACAAGCAACATCAACAGAACCAAACTCCGTCGCTACAAAAACATTACCATCTACTGTTAAGATCATAACTCCTACAAAACATTTAACAACAACTCTTTCACCTACTGTCACAACCTTAATGCCTATGAATATTACACTTAGTGTAGGAATTACTACACAAAATGCAACTTCAGTTGCAAACGTTAATAATTCAACGACCTTTAACACTGCAAAAGTTTCGGGACTACTCACTTCTCCACGTTTAACGACAGTAACTTCTGGAGCAACTAATAAATTAGAAATGTCTGATACAACAACTCTTTCATATTCATCTGCAACTACTTATTCAAATATATACTCCTCGACATCCTCATCAGCAAGTTCAAATCTTCCGAATGTCACATCACAGGTCATTCATTCCTCACATGCAACAAAACCGGTATCAACAACTACATTAACGTTTTCCAATCTGACGTCAAAACCACCAACTTCTATGTCGGGTACACAGTCTACGAACTCAATAGCAGACTATACTACTATAGTTCCGAACACATCAGGTAATAGTATTAGAATTTGGACTTTAGCCTTGTTGATGTCAAAAGATAGTTTTGAAACATGTTATTTCCGTATCATTGTCAAGAATTGTTAAAACTTTGTATAAATATAGAAGGTTGGTTCATAGTATTTCTCTTTCGGTAGCATAGAAATAGGAGAATAATTATTATTGTTTTACCTTCTTTATTACAAGTTTTATAAACTCACCGGTGAACTTTTGTGATTGTGTGATGTCCGTTGTCGTCCGTCCGTCAACAATTTCTTCATACGACATCTCATAAAATACTACATTGAACTTGGTCCGACGCATTCTGGCATTAAGCTTTCTTAAAGTTGTTCGTTAGCAGTCTCCAATGAAAAAATGTAAAGGTAATGTCCAGAATCAACAACACCAGTAAAAGTCTAGGTATCAATCTGAGAAAATGCTTTAAAAATGTTGGTAAGCTTGATTTGACGGCACCGCTTCACTATATTATTTAATTGGAAATTCGTTCTAAAATATTTTAGACAGTTCGAAGAACTTTGCTTATTCAGAAAAAGTCCTGCAGCGAGCAGCTTTAAATTTCTGCAACATGACAGCCACATCTAAAAGTAGAAAATAAACCTTTGAAAATTGTATACAGCTTCGTTAAGTGGTTTTCTACCAAGTCTATTCAAATCATGACACTAGGGTCAATATCGGCCTCGTTCGGACGGTCACTTGTAATGTATAGCGTCATATAAGGAGATCTTCAAAAATCATCATGTCTGAAACCGCAAGTCACATAGCTTAGAAATTTGGAGTACATCATTGCCTAGAGCATGTCTACAAGGTTTGTTCATGTTACGCCTATAATTGGCTCCGCCTTAGGGTATACGTATATGTAAATACTGAATACTTAAAAAAATCTTCTAGGTCTATAGCTTAGATATTTGGTAGGTAGCATTGTCTAGTGGTTATTTGCCATATGTGTTCAAGTCATGCTCCCTATGTGAAACATTGTTTGTCGTTGTTGATCTCTGCCTATTTTATCACACAACTTCGAAACGAACTGAAGAGGTACACAGCATATGCAGTAAGGCACACTGTTAATATGATTAAGACGAATATTTGAATATTTCATATAGAAATCTATGTAAATTCAAGTTACCCCCGAGCGGGGTCAATTATGACACGAGGTCAATCTTAGTATAAGTCCACATTGCAATACTACATGGTAAATATCTAACATCTAGGCCTTGTTGCTTCAGAGAGTTTTCCCTGTATATGCCTATGTACAATCAAGTGACCCCATGGGCAGGGTAAATTTTGCCCCGGTGATCATGATTTGAACAGTATCGCTAGAGTTCCTTGAGGCAATGCTACATGCTAAATATCTCAGCTCCAGGCCGTGTGGATTCAGAGAAGAAGATTTTTAAAGTGTTTCCGTTGTATGTAAATGTAAAATCCAGTGACACCCCGGAAGAGGTTAACTGTGGCCAGGGGGTCATGATTGAACATTAGTGGTAAACATTCATGCCAAATACCTATGGTCTGTGCTTCCGTTGTACCAAACGTTTAATAATACAAAAATGTAAAAATTCCTAAAATTTTTGTTTCTGTAGTCTACCAATCTCCTCTTTGGAACGGTTGTCAAAAGACAGCCGTTCCAGAGTCACAAATCAATCTTGGTAGAGATTCAGTAGACAATGCTTAATGCCGAAATTCTAACGTCTCGGCCTTCCGTTTTACCAAACGTTTACCAATACAAAAAAGTAAAAGATCCTAGAAATATGTTTTTCTGTTGCCTTACAATTACATTTTGGGACGTTTGTCGAAAGATTCCAGAGCCAAGGAACTCACATACTAACAAACTGTAAACTAGTCCGTGTATATGACTGCATATATTTCAAACTTAAATATCTAGGTAATTTGAAAAGCAATTAGCAAGGAATAAATGGGTGTCGATAGTTATTGAAAACACAATTGACGTGCAATGAAGAGTTGCAAAAATCTACAGAATCCAATTTGTGACGAACCTGTTTGCAGGGCCCTTGTAAAATGTTATGTTTTGAGTCACTTAAGTATTTCATAAATGGGAAACATTATTTACACCGGAAACCAAGTACGTATATAATATAATTTCCTCACCCTGATCATGGAAAACATACTAAAACATTTAAAACTGATGTTTCATGCTTTGCATAGACGGCATATAATTATTCATGTTGATATATGTATATGGTCAAGACATCTAATATCCGAATTCTCTTTAAATCGTGTAATTTTTATACCTTGAAATCGGTACCTTACACAAAGTTCACAGATAATAAATTAATGACATTTAATGTCGCAAGAGCCTTTTAAATTTTATTGTCAATTAAGACAATATCAAAGGTTACATTTTCACACTCTATGAAATAGACACACGAACGCTCATGCACATCAATTCACACACAGTCTTTGGTACACATCTCATCAAGACAACGCGAACAACCCGTGTCGAAATCCATCCGGCATAAGGTCAATGCAACACCATGGGGTCATTGTTTTTTCCTCTGCTTTATATCTCCTACACCCATGAAGGATTTACAACAACGTGCAGAACCCAAATCCCTACTACGTCCGCTTAAGGTCAAGGCCACAGATACGGGTCATTTCGTTTTCGTGTCCGTTCCGTTACTCCTAAAACCCTTGAATGATTTTCATATAATTTTGTTCAAATATTCATCTCATACGGAAGGCATATCCCGACCCCAGCCACTCAAAGATAGGGCCACACTTAGGGGTCATTGATTGTTTGTGCTGAACCATAACTCCAAAACCCGTGAAGGATTTTCATATAAGTTTGGTCAAATATTCACCTCACCCCGCCCATTACAGGTCAATGTCACACTTCATTTGGTCATTGGTATGTCGTGTCCGTTATGTAACTCCTAAACCCCTGGAAGGACTTTCATCAAATTTCGGTTTAATAATAACTTCATCAAAACCACATACAGAGCCCTTGTTACAATGACACTTGCCCGAACTATGATTCAAGGTAACAGACTTACACTGACAAACTTAAAAACTCCAAAACTACTGGTTAATGCAACATACAAATCAATTAAGTATCATACATGCACAATCTCAGACTAGCAAACAAGGCAACAAATAAGAATATGTCAAGAACACTGTCAATCCTTGAGCTTGCAGTCAATGC
>JAUMHA010409512.1:0-10822 GCA_032359765.1 Saxidomus gigantea | reverse complement strand
AACTTAATGATCTCACTGCGATTTCTTGACATAGATCTGCAAAAATACGTTATAAAAACTGCATTATCTTATCTAGAATGTTACAAGCTTCTACTTATTTATACTATAGACGGTTTAAGAACTGTGCAGAGTGCAGAAAATGTCGTTTATTTCTCTTCATCGATAGGGCTGTTAATATTCCTATACCAATTTCTCTACGGATTAATATCAAATCTTCCACAGGATAGAAGTAAGAACAAATCATGGTCTGTAAAACTAAATGCGTTAAAATGTCCTACTAATGTAATGCCTTGTGACATAAAATACCAAACATAAATAATAAGAAAATTGAAACAAAAATTTTAACGGAAAAAATGATATAAATTCAAAATTTTCGTTTTGAATGTAAACGAATAGTCAGTGGGTTGCAGTAACTTGTTATGAGTACTGGTGCAAAGAATTTGTTCCTGTCATAGTAAGGAAAGTGTTCTGAGAATATATGTCAGCCATTTGCGATAAAAAATATTTCTAAAAAGTCAGTAAATTTAAACATTTTCGTATCACAAATTTAAACGGGTTTATTTAAAATGAGTTTTTAAATACTTAAGCGCGAATTAGTACGATGTATTTATTTTTGATAAAATTGTAATAAATCAACTTACTGCGTTAGTACTTAGATCTGACGTCGTTTCGAAATATTTTCAAGATATCGATAAGGTATTTAAAGTAAATTGAATTAAACTACTAAAAAATAGTCATTAGTTGAAATTAAAAACATTTTACATTAGAGAAAAGATAACGAAAATATGGCTCAAAAGGTGTGTTGTGACACCATCATAAAACATTTTTAAAATAAAGGAAAATACAAAAATCACTTTGGAGTTAGCACAATTTCAATTTATGATTGATAACAAATCAATTTACTTTGTACGTATCAGTTACGTACCGTTCTGGAGATTGTACAAATAGCATCATTTGTGCGAAAATAACTATGCACGATAGAGAATCAACGGGGTATGACAATAAATCTATTATATCGCATTTTTATGTTGACGAATTCATCAGGCATGAGTAAGTCATGAAATGCAGTGTAGGTTTATGAGTTTGTGCCTGACGCACTATTACTTTACCATATTGAATGACATCTTTACCCTGTAACATCACCTTTCTGCGGTTAAATGATGCAAGTAACTAGCTCACCCCTCACACATACCCAACAGATAGAAAATTATGAAATAAATAGATAATCTCCTATTCTCCACCTGTTATGTGATACACAAATAGAGTGAGATTTTGTTTTGAACGTTTATATGTTAAGGCGACAATGCAAAAACATCTTTAGAGAGTGTGGCAATGCTTAAGAAAAGACGAACATAAACTATCATTGGGATTCAAATCTCCTCAAAACCCGCTTCATTTGTATACCCACAAATCAAGCATACAATTGTGTAATTAATATATCCACGAAAATAAACATACAATTGTGTAAATAAACCACAAATTACAAAAAAGAAACAATAAAAAAATGGTAACATGGGGCGGAAAAGTGTTCGAGACAAAATTTATACAATAACAACTCAGCAACCTAACAAATTATTTAATAGTTTATAACTCAAAATCAACTAACTGTCAAATATAAAATATATACACGTATACATATTTCAACAACCTACATTAAAAAAATAAGTTTCTATAGATAGACAGTAAATCACAGCTGAAAATGAAGATATGCTTTGGATAAAATTAAAAGAAATTCCAGAAAATTTTGAAAAGTGTCAACAAAAGTTGTTCACTATTTCAGAAAGCCGAACTAGATGACATATCTTCTATTGTTATATCCTAAATCATAACTTCATCTGTACAGCTGTTTCCTTGGGTCTTAATTCCCAACATAGAACATATGTTTGTAGTTGTATAAGTTTTTTGAGGTCTTAAATTCTTCAAACGTACAAAGTAATTATAAGCGAAATGCAGCCGAACTGTAAATTCAAACATGCGTTTCATAGTAGAAATTATAATTGTGCCGTAAAACGCGTATTCCCCGTAAATAGGACAGTCCCTACTTATATTATTCCGGTATCCATGCAAGGTGAAAATTAAGTCAGCAACGAGTTACTTTCAAGTGAAAAAAAGATCTCAAACACAGTTCTCAGGTGCCCTGTATTTGATTTGCCAGTCATAAGCATATCCGTGAAAATTATGAAAGACTATGTCGGACACTGAAAGGACATTGTGACTTTACTGTTTCAAAGATTTTACACTGTAATCCCCTTTCATATACCTGACACAGACTACTTCGCTTTCCTTGCACATTCAATAAAATAACTTTAAAATGTGAAATGTAAAAGTTGCAATATGCAAAAACTTTAAGAAGTAAATTATAAAACTGACAATATACAAAAGTATCTTAATGATGCAAAACATTCTACTTTCTCGGCCTTTACTGCCATGTAACAGTTTTTCTTTCGCAGTCAAAATGCAAATTGAACTATAATATCAAATGTAATTTATCAACCATCAAACAAAAATGATGAAAATTGTGTCTCATCCAAACAAAATCATTATATCATCTACCTATTCAAACTATTTTACAATTAAAATTCCTTTCATAAAAAGTAAAAAGGATGAGTAATCCAAAGTATAACCAAGCAATGATGACTGTGTTTCTTCGATGATAAATAACAACCTTCTTTATTTGAAGTATCCTAATTTCAATATAATCAAAGGGGCAAAAAGTACAGAAGCAAGTAAAATTCGGGTTACCTATGTTTCATGGTACAGTGCTCACAGGCGACCAAATTAGTCCGCAGCTACCAAGACACTAATAGCAAGGGTATAGGCGCCAAAAATAGGTGGGCGGGACTAAATGAAATAAAGATGGGGTACTGGAAAATGATACTTTCAAATTATCACTAATTTATAAACGCTGAGTGATGATGACTAAAATTTTAAGTATGCTTTATGCGAGTTAAATCAAGTTAAAAACAATACTGATAACATTTTTCAAACATCAGAATCGTTGCAAGTCGTGCGGGGAAAGACTCAAATTGACTGAAAAAATTGATTAGTTTAAAAAGGACCTTTGATTTGTTTTTACTGTCGCTTAATAGAAACAGGAGGTACACTAATTGAAAGGATATATACTTTATTAAAAGGAATACAAAATTAAGAAAACTAAATATTTTTGCAGAGTGAGGAGAAGAGCTGACTCGTGAGTCACGTGACATGTTGTTATACAACTCTGAAGAGGAGAGAATGGATAAGAGCGGAATAAAATCGGGTAAGAAAATTTTTATCTCACTTTTGTTATTCTACAAGTAAAATGCATTAAATAGAAACGTTGCAATATATTAAGTACAGTGTCTCAGTGTAGCCTTACATGGAATTCAACAGCTTCGATCAGTTTTGGATTGAAAATGAAATATAATTATTGAGTATAACTGTACAATATAGGTAAGACACAAACACTGTCTAAATAGTCCCACGATATATTCCTTTACAACACAACTACAGTTTAAATGAAAGAGACACTTTTTCCAAACATAGGCAATTACATTACTTTGTACAATGTTGATACAATTAATGGTGTGTATTTGCTGATTCAAATCATTTTCTTGCAAAAATTGAAATAAAACAAATTATGGCGATATTTTGCTCAGCAATTACTTAAATTAATAAAAAAACGAAACAAGTAATAAATTATATAAAAAATACTGCACGTCATGATTTAGCATGTGTATTGTCCGCGTAGTTGTCGGTAATTGGCCTTTCTCTCCAAAACGCTCAAATTATTCTCATAATGTAACCTCTTCTTTTCTTCTTGCATGTTCAATTGATTGACTTGTTCTTAATGAATGAAGATGTAATTAAATTCGGTATGATAATCGACAATATTTCTTTTAAATACCATCGATATTTACAAAAGATATGATATTCATCCCTAATAAATTACATTACATCCAATCTTTTTATTCAAGTGTCAAACTTTACCACTGACAACTCTTTTAAGATAGCTCTTACAATCAAAACAGATAATCTGAAATGCTTCAAGTTCAGTTCATTCTTTCAATTCAATAAATCCACATTACATATTAGTGTCACCATTGTAAGTTACCACCCCTTTGGTTTTTGTACTTTCATAATTACAAAAGGTTGTCTTAATTATAACATTATAAAAAGATATGGACAAGATATACAATATCGAAATTTCACCTTTTGAAATTGAATTTAATTCAAATTTTTGCTCAGCTGTCAATGTTTTATTATCATCTTCTACGATAGGCTTTAACGTATTCTATGAACAATTCCAAAGCGATAAATACGGAATGTACCAAATAAACGAGTTAATCCATTTTTCTGTTTACAGTTTTGATAGAATATCTTTGCACACGTCATTCATTCACATTTCAATTCAAAATATCTCTTTTTACTTTGACACAATTAAATCTCAATTACCTTCAAGGGTCGTTATAAAAGGGGTACTCAGTGCAAACCAAAATAACTTTCTGTGATCAACAATACATTGTCCTCGTTCAACCCGGGACCTCACTTAACCCGTCTTCATTGGATGAGTAAATGACAAGATAGATGAAAACTTTACCGGTGATACTTAAGTCAGAAGGCTTTCACGCAAACCAAATCAACAACGTTGATAATTTATTGCTAGGTACGCATCCAGCCCATAACTCCCACAAAATCCAAATCCAAAATGATTAACATATTTGGAATAATCTTAATCTTTTGCGTGAAAAGAACAGAATGACTTATCATAGATGACAAGAGAAGCAGAACGAAAAAATCGAAAATGATACGGAGAGTCTTTTTTATTTAAGAACCATACAGACTGTTATAGTACAATAAGCAACGGATATTCAGAATCATACAAAATCATTAGATGCGGTTTTGAAATATGTTATACCTAATTTGCTACGTCATGGAGATGGAAGAGCAGTTTGAAAACTACAATTATCTAGTGGGAGTCTTATTTCACAACAAAGGCATTGCACCAAATTTTAGGCTTTCAAAACAGAACCTTTTTCTCACAGACAAATAGGGTGGCCCAGTAATTAATGCAGTACTTATAATAGAATCATTTACTTCAGCTGAACATCGGTTGCGATTATTCCACCTCCCGTTTCGTTTATACCGATATCAAATACATCGAATGCAAATTAATGAAATTTTATGGGTGTTCCTTTATCGTCTTAAGGAAAATCTGCACTCATAAATGAACATGTATTTGTACGCACAGACAAACGATGAGGGTCATCTTTTCTTTTCCATTTTCATACGGAATACATTACTGTTTTCTGCTTCAAACACCGTTACCAAGTACGAAACATCTGCTTTCGATTTCATTGTAAACAACAATAAGGCAGATGATTCTCAAAACTGTCAATATATTGTGTTTGGTCTTTCCTTATACTCATGTGTTACTCAGTATTTTGACAACAGACCGCAATAATATTCACATTTCTGTTATTCAAAGATATCGAAATTCACAAGAACTGTCAGTGTCCCGTTCGTGACATAAAGCAAGATTTAAAATATTCATCAAATTTTATCAATATAATAGGAGACTTTAATTCATAGATCATTAACGCAATAATTTGTAAACAGAATCGGCAATTTGTTTTTGGAACCAATGTCCCTTTTCATATTAAAGAAAACGAATTCAAAAGTCATATTCATATTTTAACTGTAATACGCCACCGTGCCACAAAGTCTGTCACGTGCTCCGGTATTATGTCATCCGAGAATAGTGGGTATAATTTTTCTGCTTGCGACATCTTAGGATGTTGATTTGTTTTGAGACGTTTTTCCCAACGGCACAGTACTCCTTACTGTCTATAACGTCCACGAGGAGATATGCCCTTTCTTTTGAAGCGAACTTAATGTTTTTGGCATTGACAATCTCTCAATTAGATTTAACAGCTGTTTCTTCTTTTTCCTTTGAAACTCCAGGCAGTGTCTGCTTTTACCACCAGACCATGAAAGAATATCTCATCTCCAAAGACAAACCGTTAAATGATAACCCATCTCAAGACACCCAAGTGCCATGACCTTTCCTGGAAGCGCTTACACATCGGTGTCTTACATAAAGGGGTTTATGAATATCAAATTTTGGGGTCTCTTTTTATATCGGTTGGGCAACGCTTAATTGATAATGATGAAATAGGATAGTTAACAGCAATAACAATGGGGGACAACATGAATGCCGCACATATGAATTTTAAATAACAAATTAATACAGCCATCAGGAGAAACACATGCGCAGCTTATCTTCTAGGATCAGAGGTTATGCATGTGTTAAAAGTTTTGTATGGACGAAGGTTGTTTCTTTGTCTTAATATGCAAATAGGGAAATTGAATAAAAAAAAAGTGAAAGAGAAATTAGTCAGACTGCAGGGGAAAATGCAATTGGTTTGCAATCTTCATTCATATTAAACAACAACGTTATTTAATAATTGAATATGTAAGTGTTACATAAACCGTTTTTCATCTAAAATATGCAACAATGCAACAGATATTTCAGGAAAATTGTATGATATGTGTTCTTTACAGCATCACCAAAAATTGCAAAAAAAAGACTGTAAACTAATTTTGAATACGAATTCGCCCTTGCACCTATCATTTGATGACTACAGTAACTGGACTAAAGTTTTCTTTATTTTCAGAGGAAGACCAAAATATGTTTGAACAAGAACAAGCCCTTTTGTCTGTAGAAAAAGAAACTGCACCACAGCTGAGTCCAGCGTCAGAATCACAATCGTCGTTTAAACCTAGCACAGCATGGGACGCAGAAAACATTGAGAGAAAAGTAAGTTTATATACTTCGTCACCTTCATTATTATTAGCTTTCACAGAAATAGCAGTGTCACCATTATACTTATAAAATATCATTTTCCAGTATTTGGCAGATTCATCATCAACAAAATTAGTGAAATCATTGGCTTTATAAGTTTTCTATATAATACTCTGTGTATAACTAGATCTGCGGCTACTACTTAAAACATTACTACTACTGCTACTGCTGCTGCTTCCGCTACTATTACTTCTTCTATCACCAATACTTCTAATACTGTTTTCATCATTAACGTCAAATAAGTTATTAGCTCTAATTATTATAAAAAATCATTATGTGATATGCATATTATTATTATTATTATTAATGATAATTATACTAATATCAATGATGATGAGGATGATGAAGACATTAATTGATAATAATAATAATAACAATAATAAGATTAGTAATAAAATAATAATAATAATGATAAAAAATATTTCAAATAAAAACAATAATGATAATAATTACTATAATAATAATAATTATTATTATTATCATTATTATTATCATTTGTATTAATTTATGTTACCGCTACAAGGAAACGATCAGGTGAAGTGATTGCACATTTGAATGTTGAACTTTTTTTAGGGGTTTAAGTATCTAGTTCTCAATTTGAACAGATATTTAATTATCTAAGTCAATCCATAAATAGTTGTAACGTTGACCGATTTCATGTTTTTTTACACAGCCATACATTAAAAGGTTTTCAATTATAATGATACATTTCGCAATTGGTTTCTGATTCAATGCATATCGTTTAACCGCTCTTTAGTTTGTTTCTTGTGATTTAAATGTCACATTGTGGAAAATTATTGTTCAGAAAATTATAAGTTATGGAAGATCTGAAGAACAAACAACAAAGAAATAAAAAGGAAAATTTGAAAAATGTAAAATTTAATCTGAGTTGAAGTCACAAAGAAAGAACAAACGTTACAGAACAGAATACTATAATAGCGGACATCTTTGGGAAAACTGATTGTTTATTTGCGATAATTTGTCTAGAAAGGAAATATTGGAAAGTAAACAGCTTTTCATCCTCGACAACTTTCATTTCCATTCAAAGACTTTAAGACATTTTGATACTGACGTTTTATATTATAAGTCATGTCTTTTTATATTTCCAGAATGATTTGAACCGCCGGTTTGCTTGCGAACACTGCGAAAAAGTGTTTACGGATCCTTCAAACCTACAGCGCCATATACGTTCACAGCATATGGGTGCAAGAAGTCATGCCTGCCCGGAGTGTGGGAAAACCTTCGCCACATCATCCGGCTTGAAGCAACATCAGCATATTCACTCAAGCGTAAAACCGTTTCAGTGCGAGGTATGCCTTAAAGCCTATACGCAGTTCTCGAATCTCTGTCGTCATAAAAGAATGCATGCTGATTGTCGGCAACAAATCAAGTGTTCGGATTGTGGACAAGCGTTCTCAACAATTACATCTCTGAGCAAACATAAGCGATTTTGCGAGGGCGCTCTTAGAAACGGCCTACCAATGAATATTCAGAATGAAATGAAGTCGTCACTGACATCACCCTTTGGCGTTCCACCACCACGTTCAGCTTTTGATCCTTCACTATATATGCGACTGTTAGGAAGCAGGCCTTCGTACACATACCCTACAGTAGGTAATGGACTTCCGTTTCCTTTTAGCAACCCACTGGACACATTAAAATACGTGCAATCTCCTTATTTGAATGGGTCACTCGACCTTCCTCTGCGACACGGTTTGAAAGGAGGACTTTCCTTCGGGTCAGAAATGCGCAAGTATGAAGAAGATTTTCCTATAAGGAAAAAGTTAAGAACCATGCATGATAAAAGTGGGAGTGATGGAGAATCTGAATTGAATCAGAGCTCAGATGCTGAAAGCGCTACGGATCTTGATGACAAGAAAAGACACAATAGTTTCGACAGTGAAAAGGCTGAACAGCCCATATCTCAATTAAATGTCGCTAGGCCTTCAGTCATTGACTACCATACATCTACATCGCCAGTCCTGAATCGAGAACATCAAGAGAGGGGTAAAACTTCAGTCGAAAAAATAAGTAATAAATCTGTCGCAGAACAACCACTTGACCTGAGCAGAGCGAAACAGGAGGAGGAAGAAGATATAATTGAGAGACTTTATCATAAGCAAAGATCGTCAACACCACTAACAAAAGAAAAATTAATACCTGTCTCACCCAAACCAACGAAGCTTGTGTCACCTAAACCAACTAAATTGGTATCACCTATTCCTACTCTGCCTCAGCCACCATTCTCATCCAGTTTCGCCTTAGAAAGCCGAGATCACATCGACAGAATACTAGCAGACTCCGGGAAATTTTCTGCATATCCAAGAATGCCATTGCTTGGAAATAGTTTTTCGTTACCGTTTGTTAACCCATATGCTTTGCAACTTCAACAGGGCTGTCATATCTCACCTCTCACCGGTTTGCAAAATATTCCACACTATGCCAACTTCGGTGATTACGCAATGCACATGTCACCAATGATGCACAAAGCACGAGATCGATACAGTTGTAAATTCTGCGGGAAGGTTTTTCCGCGTAGTGCGAACCTGACCCGCCATCTGAGGACGCACACTGGTGAACAACCATACAAATGTAAATACTGCGAACGATCTTTCTCCATCTCCTCCAATCTTCAACGTCACGTTAGAAATATTCATAACAAAGAAAAACCCTTCAGATGCCCACTTTGTGACCGATGCTTCGGTCAGCAAACCAACCTTGACAGACATATAAAAAAGCACGAAACACAAGGACCTAACGTTATCGACTCTCCTACGCATGAGTCAGAAAGTGACTTCGAGCTTGATGACGTATTTGAACCAGGGAGTGGACACAACGACAGCGAAATAACTGAAGAAGATGACGAAGAGATTGATGTATCAGAGAACGACGATTTTGAGCAAAATAGAAATTCTCCTCAGATATCATATGACGACCATAAGCTAGATTATAAAGCACTCTCTCCTTTATCATCGAGCGATTCTCAGGGTGACGGAAAAGTCAAAAATGAGCTTTTTACGAACGAAGACCATTCCATGACACGAGCATTTCAGAAAACATGCATTCCAAATATAAATGTACCGCTTTATCAACAAGGACAATTAATGTGTACCACATAAAAAGTGACAATGCTACGAATGGTTGAACTCATGGTTTTAAGGAAAAACCCATATAATAGAATGGCAAAAATGCGCGTCACATACATAATTCAGGTGATATATACCATAAGTAATTATGAACCTTCAATAACGTCGTAACACCATTCATATAAATACCTCTTGTTATCTTTCTGATACCTTTTGGGAGTGTTTGTCTCTGTAGTTTAATCAGAAATTCAGCTAAAATATTCATATATTTGAGCTATATATTCTATCATTGTAAATAAACCATATATTATTTATGCCTTAGATGTGCCTATGCTGATATTTGCTCTAGACGTGTACTATTTGTGATTTATATATAAATATTATAGTGCATGTCTTAGGTCCGTATTCTTCGGACATTCCGAAATACATTTCTTTCGCTATAGGTTTTTTCTCAAAATTTACATTGTTTATTTTGTATCAAAAGTCAATTCGTCACAAAGCATCTTTCTACTAAAAGAAATTCTTTAATCTCTTTTATAATGGATAATGAAACAAGCATGCTCTCCTGACATATTGTTTTACTGTTTACAATGTTAACTAAGTAAGGTACAGCGTATAGACCATGTTTTATATACAATGTACAGGCAATGTGTCTAGTGTCGTTTAAAAGTGATCTCTTTAAAATTTTGTCGCATGTAAAAAAGTTTTCAGTCGACAGATGATCTATACGGATCTTAGGCATGTAGTTTATATTCTTTTTAATTTATATTTTATTGATAACACCATTTTGTGTAAATGTACTCTTATTACATAAATATTGATCTGATCATGTTTATTGACTTTTTTGTGTAATAAAATATTAAAGCACCATGTGATTGAGCTCATTAAAGCA
>JAUMHA010409457.1:0-10824 GCA_032359765.1 Saxidomus gigantea | reverse complement strand
CAACAATAAAATAGAGCATTTATCTTTTAGATTTTAGAAAAGGAGGAATGAAGCAATAGTTCAATATGACTTCTTTATACAAGCAGCATCCTATTCCCTTTTAGAACCCTGTCACTTTTTAAAGGTCCATTACTAACATCAAATCGAAAAGAAAGATATAGAGAAATCATACTTGTTCGAACAAAGGAATAAGGCGCAAGGTTTATCCTCATGGCGCAAATGCCTTTTTACAAATAATCACCAAGTTAAATATACAAACTTTACAAAGCAAACAAATCATTATTTATATTTGAAAATGGAAAGGATAAAGTACACTTCGGAATGTCTATATTTAAAACAAAAATTAAAATAATTATCTTTTCATTTGTTTGTAAAAAAAGAGAATAGCTCCATATTCCTTATTCAAAAATGAAATAAAGAAACCAACTAAATAATCATGTGCAATATTTTTGGTACAAATATTAATCACAAAGTAAAATATACTATTCTTTACAAACCTGTGAACCAAAACCATACACAGGAAGGAGTAGAAAAACATTATTAGAATGATTAGGTAGGCTTCATTCACATATTTTTACTAATATGACCTGATAAAGCTCTGTTTTCCGTCGATGGTCTTTGTTTGCATGGTGGCTAGAAACACAGGTTTAACTGTAAATTGTTTAACCATTAAGTGTTATTATATAGGGCTATTCAGACTCTCTATACATGTATGGAGAAATGGACTTCAAAGATCTGGACAATTGGCAGTTGAGTCGTAATGACGTTGTTTTTGATAACTTACATAAATCTGGCAACTTTGCTGACATTTACATTGCAACGCTAAGATCAAACAATTCCACTGTGATTGCAAAAACTTTAAAAAGTAAGTTAAATCATTATTATTATTGTCATTTCATATTTGTATTTTCTTTTGAAGTCTATAGATTTGCCAACTACTTTTTGTTCGAGTATGAAAAAACATTTGCTTCTTAAAAGGTCACTTTCTATATGTAGGCAGTTGTTTCACCATTGATTATTGTAGTTACATCATCCAAGTTGAGCGACAAACAATTATATGTTTTTAATTTAACAACTTCAAGTCTCTGTTTTTTTCATTATTTTAGAAGACTACACAAAACAAGATGAACTCTTGATGAAGGCAAAGATAAATTTCAGCTCGACGGAAGTAGCAAGGCACACCAATGTGATCCGTTTCGTCGGTGCAGTTGTATTTGATACTGATAGTAAGCATGAACTAACGGTATACTGTGTGTAATGCTATATTTAAAAAGGATGCTTCCATTGCTTACATAAAATCATATATTACTTGTCGGACGACTTAGGAAACACCTATGCCACATTTTGCCACATTTTGATAAGTTCTTAACGCCTAAGAATCCAACTATGTTTATGAAAAATAATGCCATAAAACATGCATAAGAATCAAGTTCATAATTCAAGTATTTGCATTTAGTATGTTATGAAATATCACATTATGTAATTCTCCTCTTATTTCCTCCAGAACTGATTTGTTACTAGCACTTTTGTCATAGACGTTAAACACATTGCTAGAAAATGATGATAACATATAACAGATGTTACCAATGCAAGCCTTTTCAAAACTTAAAACATTTTGAAATAAAAAGGCGAGGGACTGTATTGGTCTAATCTAAAAAAAGAAGCGGCCCAAAAATCTCAAATCTTCAGACATTCAGCCTTAAAATAAGTTTAAAATAGCACATTTTCAAATTAACTACGCTATTTCTGTTTTACTTGAAATATTTGACAGAAACTTATATGTGTAAGTAACAAAAAATAAACGCCAAATATAACTTAGACACCAAACATCTTCTAATAGTGGTCATGGTGTCATGTTTGATTGCTATTTTTGTTATCAGGGGCATTTACATGATCATACCCGTTTAAATGTTCATAGTAATGTACCAAATTAATCAGGAACATTTTAACATGGCTAAATCCGCATTAATTGCTTTCCTTTTAGGCTTTTTTATGTAGTAATATATATACATTTAGATATAACAAACTTGCAGAAATTATTCCCGTCATTTCATGATCATGTTCCAATAAAATGTCTTATGTTATGAACCATATTTGCATATAGTCGGACCATTCATTATCTACGAATACTGTTCCAATGGATCTCTCCGCGACTTTGTTGAAACTTTGAAGGACAGTGTGACACTTGATACTCAGGAGAAATTGTATCGATTTGGCCGTGGTGTAGCACGAGGCATGGAACATCTTGCGACCAGAAAGGTGAAATTCTAATTTCTTAAGCCCCTTTTATGCTTTAACAATTTTGATATACCAGCAAATACAGTGGACATTGTTATTTGAATGATGCACATGTTCCCTTCTTCGTGTTAGTAGAGAAACTTACATTTAATAAAATGTATAAAAGACAAACCTATCGCTAAAGAGATGTGGCGATAGACTGGTGCATTATTTCTAAGAACGGTAGTCAAACTCCGAAATGTTTACAGCTGACTTCGGCAAAAAATCGTGATACATGAACCTTCAAAGCGTTAGATTGCATTTAGCGTCAAAGTAAATAAGAAAATCAAGGTCTTTGACAACGAGAAGTTAATGTCAGGACAGTTATGGTCCTTATCTTAGATGATCGATATAAACTTTACAGCTAATAACTTATAGCTATAATATTGTTCAAAATGAACAGAAAATCAGTCAAGAGAAGTTATAAAAAATATGAAACATGCTTAGAAAATTAGAAGAACTAAAAATTGTGCTATACCATTCATCATTAGTGGATGTTAAACAAAACATTATCATACAAAAGTAATGGAAAATCATTTTTTGACTTGGCCAAAAATATTATTTTTCAACTATGTACTTCATACTATACATTTGTTTTATCAAAATAATTGTTCTTAAATAATAATAAGCCATCGATGAATGTGTTCTATTAAATTAAATTATAATATTCAATTGAAGGTTATTATCACTTTAATAGATAAGTCAATGTTACAGTGTATTTTGAGTTGACACTAGTTCCCAGTCGTCAACATGAGCAGATTTAGGTCAATTGCTCTTCGACTGTGAATATCTAATTACAACATGTAACTATGGAACGATGGTCTGTTTTGATAATGAAGCTGATGCGTTAAAGGCAGTATATTACAATGAAAGACTCAGATTTCTTTGTTGTTGTTTTAAAGAAACTTATGACCTTATACTATAGTGCCTTGACGGTGCAAATCAATAGTTCCTAATCTCATTTCATAGTTATAAAAAATTAGACTATGATTTAAAAAGGTTACAGTATCATAGTAACAATGTCTTAATAAATATCAATGCAAACACCCTAAGCAATACTTTCAATATACTAATACAATTATGCATATTTATTCTTTATTAGGTGCCCAATTAATATCACTTTTAATAAACATGGACCACTTTCGGTAATATGCATGTTTGACTAAAATGTATATCAACATTCTTTCAATATTGACAGTTGTTTTTTTATTCGTCACAAATCTTATAATTTAAACCAACATTTAGGTAGTGCATCGCCATCTTGCTGCTCGGAACATACTGCTCGATTCTGATCTTGAAGTGAAAATAGCTGGCTTTGGACCACAGCCTGAACACAATGAAAAAGATGGAGCTCCAGAGAAGAGGGTATGATATAATCTGTATTATATATATTGATTAGCTTCAAAAACTATAATGGGTGACCAGTAGAGCTTAGGATTAATATTCCCGATGTCACGGGATAAAAAATTCTTTAAAATATACAATAATTTTAATGACATATTATTCAAGTCATTCAAAAATACAGAAGATATCCAGCAGAAGCTAGCTTGAATCTTCCATTGCTTACACTTACTATTTATTGAAAGTTATGACCTTAGATTGTGCTGATTGCCAATGTTTTTACATGTTATCAAATATGAAAAAGTGCTACTCAGAAATAATTCGTAATGTAAATATCCTGACCTTAAAATGGGTTAACTATTTATATTTCGTAAATCTATTTTTCAAATGTCAGGAGCGCATTCCAATAAAATGGATGGCACCAGAATGCTTAAAATCAACATCTGGGGCAACAGAGAAAAGCGATGTTTGGTCGTATGGAATCGTGTTGTGGGAAATCTTCTCCTTCGGTGAGATTTGCTTATAACTGCTTTAAGACAAATAAGAAAGATAGCTTATAAAATGAAACGTCCTTCTCTACTGATATTGTGTATTTTGTCTGTCAAAAGATACATATATACATAACACGCAACATAGCTGCACATAAATAGTTAAGTAACAAAACAGTTTCTCCTGAATGTTGGTGCGTATACTATGTATAAATTCTTATCAAAAGATATTTTTATAGCATACATATAGCAGATTGTTCAGTATGAAATAAAGTAATTTACGGATGTCTGTCACTGCATCATATTTGTACTATAAAGTCTTATTTTCGTATTCATAGGTGACAGTCCATACAATGATATCAGAGGAAGAGATCTTCCACCAAGACTGAAAAGTGGGTACCGACTACCGAAACCAGAGCAATGTGATGAAAAGTAAGTTACATATATGTATTCATAATACTTCGGCTAATTTATATGTAAATATACTAAATAATGACCTTATTAATTGACAACTAAAATTGAGAAAGATAATCATCTTGGGTTTAATAGTTCTTCAGTTTTTGATCGAAACCATTTGGTAATTAAGATAATTGCGACTTTCACCTTTGACGTACTGACCTAATAATCGACAGATGTCATCTTCTTATAATGATTTAAAAGTCTTCTTAGTTTGATGATCCTTTGATCATTCCTTCTTCAACATAAGATGCATCTAAAAGTCGTTACTAACAAGCCTACAAAGTAAGAGGATCCTTGAGTCAATCGGTTTTAACTCACCTGAACTTTAAGGATCTATGATTGTCTGTGTCCGTTCTCCGTCCACAATTGCTTCAAATGAATCTCCTCTTACATACCAAATTGAATACATTGTATCATCGAACTAGGCCAGTAATATCCCAGCATTAAGCTCTCTTATATTAATTTCGTACAAATGGTCCAAGTTGGTCACCATAGAGAAAAAACCTTTGAAATATTCTTCTCCAAAACTACAAGGCCCATAGCGTAGATATTTGATATACATCATCGTCTAGTGATCCTCTATGAAGTGTGTTCTGGCCCCTTGGTTAAAAATAGGCCCCGTCCGTGTTTTCACTTGTTTTGCCTAGAGTTATATGAGGAAATCTCAAAAACATATTCTTGTCTGAAACCGTAAGTTCCAGAACTTAGATAGTTTGTATGCAGCATTGTCTAGTAGAGCGTTACCAAATTAGTTCAAATTATGCCGCTGAGGTCTAAATCGACCCCGCTGTAGGAGTAACATATGTATTGATATTGGAAACTTGTAAAATCTTCTTGTCAAAATATGCAAGGATCATATACCGGTATTAGATATTGTGTATGTAGCAATGTCTACTCATCCTCTCTTAAGTTGTTCATCAAAATTGACCACGCCCAAGGGTCACTTTATTTAAGGAAATTAAAAAAACAATTAAGCACAGAGCTTAGATATTTGGTTTGTAGCATTGACTAGTGGTTCTCTCTAAAGTGATATTCTACTATTTTGTTTAAATCGTGCTCCTCATGTCAAAACTGATAAACAAAATAGTCGTGTCTTACACCGCAAGTTCCAAATGTTTAGCATTATCTAGGGGATCTTTACCCGTTTTGTTCAAATTATGCTCCTAGGGTCAAAATGTGCCCTATCCTACGGGTTTCATATTATTTAAATCTTTTGTTAAAATCTGCAATATCCAATCTGAAATATTTTGTATGTATTTTGCATAGTGGTCATCAACAAAGTTTGTTCAAATCATGTCCCCAGGGTCAAAATCAACCATGACTAATTGTGTCACATGTTTTAGTTAGACTTCATTGATCTAAAACTAGAATCACTGTCAAAAACAGTTCTTTGGCAAAACTTTGATCGGCATATTATTAATAAACTTTGGTACTTAGCAATGTATGAGTTCATATCTGCATATTTGCGTGGTGTGTTGGACATTTTGACCTTGGTTTGAAGGGCAGTGGTACTTAGGTGAGCGATATACAGCCAGCATGGCCCTCTTGTTTCGGAAATTGATCGGAAACCATTTTCATTAAATTATTATAATTTATTTATAAATGTGGTCGTTTGTTTTAGACAGACTTCTAAAGGCACTATGTTAACCACTGGTTGCAAACAATGGTCGTTAATTCTTGCATTTTTTGAATTTAATTTTTTTTTACAGGTGGTATAAGGTGATGACGAGAGCATGGTCAGCAGCTCCAAAATCTCGACCAACGTTCACTGAAATAAGGAATGAGCTGGATGAAGAGTTTGTAGCAGCCCCGACAGATGATTACTACTATGCACAACATTAACTGTCACGTTCAGCAGCAATACACATGTATGCTATTTGCAAGATAATATCATTCAGTTGTCAACAAATTGAAAACATTTTGAAGTGTTAATAAGAGTTTATGGCTTAATATTCAACCAATTTCCGTTTCAACTTTGAACATATTATTAATATAATATATACTATCTTTTTACAGAGAATGGCTTCTTGGTTTATATGGTAAAAGTTATAGGCGTGAAACATTCAAATAATTCGAACAGCAACAAACTGCTGTTTAAACAAACTCAAGATAAAGAGAATTGAAACAAGTCATAAGAAAAGTGTTAAATATAGTGTGTGTAGAAGCGGTGCGCTTGTTGACTTATACAGACACTCTTTTACACAGAGAATGTGTTGCTGGTATAAATATGTTAAATGGGAATGTATTTCACTCTCTATATGTGTTAAATATCTAATCAGATTAACAATTATTGTAGTGCATTTATCAATTTTGGACTTCTTTGCGTATTTTTAAATGTCTGACTTCTGTAAATTTCTTTGTTTTGTGATATTACTAAAATGTTGATAAATTTATTATTAGTGATTTCGCCATTAACTCGTGTTTTGACAACGCACACTCTCATTGACCTTAATTCCGAGGCCGAAACGAAATACACCTGTCCGCGGCCCAGTAAAAAGGCGATTACGAAATCACTTAAGAATTGTCAAATTAATGTATCTATACAATGCATGTGAGGCTACGTATATCTATAAACAAGTAGAATTTATGATTTGAACAAGAGTTTTTTTTCATACAAGATCTGACAAGAATTGCTTTGAAAATAAATCAAGAATTAGAGGGAACCTTGTCAAGAGTACACCACATTGTTTTTTCACGATGAAATTAATATTTTTTTGACAAAAAATGAAAATGGTTATATGTATGTAAATGCGACCTAACACAAAATCTTCATCTTTTGCCTTGTCAAGCACAACAGGGTATTTTGTTTTGTTAAAGACAGCTTCACAACCGCCCTAAATCTCTCTTCACAACGTGACCTAAAGTTAAGTTTGTAATCAAAGTCTAGCTGCATTTTTATTACCCGAAACGGCGAAAATTAAACGAGAAAGAAACTACAAATTATCCCTGACTACATCTTGCGTCTTCAAGTACTAGTATGCTTAAATTGTTCGAATGAAATAATTCTACAGAACAGAATAGAACCTTATGAAAGTCTAAAATCAATACATGTATAAGAACATGTGTGCAATTTGCATACAGACACTATACACGGGTAATTGGATTTCAAATGGTTTCTATAAACTTAATAGTTAAATATTAACAAGTACATGCAGCTAAGCTTCATAAAGATTAAAACAAACTTTATATGCCCATGCTGGATTAATAGACAAAAAATGCCAACAAAAAGAAAACAACATGTTATCATCAAAGTTAATACTGAAAAATTTATCTTTGATTGCAGCTTCTATAGATTGTTCAAATATCGGTTGATGAAGCGGGTGTTCACATAGCACTTGAACTCCTCTAGGTGGATTTAATTTGCTTGCTATATTTTTCACTTAAAAAATAATCTTTTAACTTTACATGTATATGCCATCTATTGTTCTTTCAGAAAATAAATCTTTAAACCAAAAAGTCCAGGTGTTTGTTCATTCAGATGATTTTTTTTTTCATAGAAAAATTATTGTCAATGCGTGTCCCATTACTCAGTATCCAGGCTTCTCTTTGTAGGTCTTGTAAAGTGAGTCAGAAGGATTTATCATGTTTCAATCATTGTCGAGAGTCATCCTGTGCTACTTGTTTCTAGTCGATCAAGATCAAATTGGTTTATAGCAGCTTAAATTTGATCCAAAAATGTCTACTCTATTTTTCTGTGTAAACATTCCACAACACGAGGTTTGATTGCGTTATACGTCAGACAGTTTTTGTAATTATTTGAACACAAGTCGCAAGGGTTAATTCTTCTCTTTATCGTGTTTCAATTTTATACTATTATACTCGCAAGTGTCTTTTAGTGATGACATACAAAAAAGATCGTCCTGTGTTACTGCCGACTACATCTTACTTAATACAATATACTATACTGAAAAGGAACATTATTGACGTCATTTTATGATCGTTTGCTTCATGCAAGAAATTGTTAATTAATTTTCATGGGACTCCAATTTTCGTGGATTTCTACGAAATTAAGATCGCAATGAAAATCTGTCTGGTATTAATATTTTCTACAGAACAATACTGGAATCCTAGAATGGACATTGCATTTGAATTGAAAATCCTGGGAATTTATGGCTTACGAAATTCCTGATTTCAGTTTATTTGACAAAAACCAAAACGCAAGCTTTTTATCTAGATGAATATAACTCTTCTTATGTTCTTTGACGAAAGTCATAAGAATCAATATTATAGTAAAGAAATGATAATAACAACAACATAAATGTCAATAATAATAAGAATAATAATAATGATAATAATACGGGAATAAACACATTATATCCAATGTTAAATGATTACGTCGTTATCAAATGTCAAGATGACAAAATCCCAAACTGAAGCCACAACCACATTATCCAGTTCCGGTTTATATAATTGTGCATACCGAATGTACAGTAGTAGTCGTCCGTAATTTAAGCTACACACATTATCCAAATAAAGTTTATTTTCAAGTTTCAAATCATTGTCGAATGTAGAGAAATAGTCGTAGCCAGTTGTAACTGTTTCAATTCATATTGTTATTACCGATTGTTTAATAGTAGTAAAATACGTTTAACAGTTCTAGCTGATACCTTCAAAATTGAATGTGAAATAGAGGTAGTCTCCAGTTGAAGCTATACACAATTTGTCTAGTTGAAGATGCAGTTTATATCGTCATTATCGAATGTAAAATAGAAGTCATCCTCAATTGAATCTACAAAAACCTTTTCCAGTTTCAGTTTATATCGTCATTATCGAATGTAAAATAGTAGTCTCCTCCAGTTGAAGCTACACACACGTTATCAAGTTACAGTTTATATCGTCATTATCGAATGAAAATAGTAGTCGTTCCCAGTTGAAGCTACAAACACGTTATCCAGTTTCAGTTGACAGCGTCATTATCAAATGTAAAATAGTAGTCGTCCCCAGCTGAAGCTACAAACACGTTATCCAGTTACAGTTTATATCGTCATTATCGAATGTAAAATAGTTGTCGTCCCCAGTTGAAGCTACAAACACGTTATCCAGTTACAGTTTATATCGTCATTATCGAATGTAAAATAGAAGTCGTCCTCAGTTGAATCTACAAACACCTTTTCCAGTTTCAGTTTATATCGTCATTATCGAATGTAAAATAGTAGTCGTCCCCAGTTGAAGCTACAAACACGTTTTCCAGTCACAGTTTATATCGTCATTATCAAATGTAAAATAGTAGTCGTCCCCAGTTGAAGCTACAAACACGTTTTTCAGTTACAGTTTATATCGTCATTATCGAATGTAAAATAGTAGTCGTTCCCAGTTGAAGCTACAAACACATTATCCAGTTTCAGTTGACAGCGTCATTATCGAATGTAAAATAGTAGTCTCCTCCAGTTGAAGCTACAAACACGTTATCAAGTTACAGTTTATATCGTCATTATCGAATGAAAATAGTAGTCGTTCCCAGTTGAAGCTACAAACACGTTATCCAGTTTCAGTTGACAGCGTCATTATCGAATGTGAAATAGTAGTCGTCTCGAATTGAAGCTACAAACACGTTATCCAGTTTCAGTTGACAGCGTCATTATCGAATGTAAAATAGTAGTCGTCCCCAGCTGAAGCTACAAACACGTTATCCAGTTTCAGTTGACCGCGTCATTATCGAATGTAAAATAGTTGTCGTCCCCAGTTAAAGCTACAATCACGTTTTCCAGTTACAGCCTATATCGTCATTATCGAATGTAAAATAGAAGTCGTCCTCAGTTGAATCTACAAACACCTTTTCCAGTTTCAGTTTATATCGTCATTATCGAATGTAAAATAGTAGTCGTCCCCAGTTGAAGCTACAAACACGTTTTCCAGTCACAGTTTATATCGTCATTATCAAATGTAAAATAGTAGTCGTCCCCAGTTGAAGCTTCAAACACATTATCCAGTTTCAGTTGACAGCGTCATTATCGAATGTAAAATAGTAGTCGTCCCCAGTTGAAGCTACAAACACGTTATCCAGTTTCAGTTGACAGCGTCATTATCGAATGAATAATTGTAGTCGTCTCCAGATGAAGCTACAAACACGTTATCCAGTTTCATTTTACAGCGTCATTATCGAATGTAAAAAAGTAGTCGTCTCCAGTTGAAGCTACAAACACGTTATCCAGTTTCAGTTGACAGCGTCATTATCGAATGTTAAATAGTAGTCGTCCCCAGTTGAAGCTACAAACACGTTATCCAGTTTCAGTTGACCGCGTCATTATCGAATGTAAAA